>JBCJKH010026472.1:0-26519 GCA_039877255.1 Loriculus beryllinus
ATCTATAATGTATCAAAGTCTTATTTTGACTTGCTAGTTTTGCATTGTTTTTAGATCTAGACATAAATTTTGCTTTGTTTTGCTTTTTATCTGTAAATGAGATGAGGGAAGTACAGGATGATTTAATAAAGGCTGATAGGCTCACTTAGTCCAGTAATGGGATCAATGTATGTGACCATCTTTCTTATAGCACCACTAAAATGTGGAATACTGGGACACTTCTCCACCTTTTGTCACATTCGCTGCTGGAACCTTGCCAGATGTCTCGCTCTCAGCCAACCTATCAGTTTGCTCTCACTTTCGTTGTCTATATTTGAAGTGACCACACATACTCTCCAAGGTTTTTACTCATAAATCTTAATAATAATCACTACAAACATCACCATTCTTTGCCAGAGAGCTTGTAGGAAGCTATTTTTTATGTTATTGGGTTAACATATTACAGAGCTTCTTCATTATATCTGTGCTGTCACTGTACTGGGGAAATTGGTGATTGCCCGTGGGGCAGATGTGCATCTGCTCTTTATGCAGCTTACCATTTTGGATTAAAAAATGCTTTCTCTTTTTTTTTTATTTATTTTATTTTTAGGTAAGGATAGGTATGCTTGACTTTGAGTTTCTGCTTCTCAGATGAATTGCTTAGAATCAATAATTGACCCAGCCACACTATTTTACCACACCTGTATAGAAAAGCAATTTTCTCATATTTAGATTTTATGATTCTCCTTTTTCATATACATGTATATATATTTACATATATTGTGTATATACATTTACATATATTGTGTATATACACATATATACATAGTCTTTCCCTGCATAACATGCTGCAGTTTTCAGCCTATTTCTTAAAGGTTTAGCATATAGGAAATATTTAAATCCCTGCATATGTGTGTACATGTACTTAACCCCTGCATCTTAAACTAATCATCCAAAAGCTTGTAACAATAAACGTAAAGTGGTTTCCTTGTCTGCAGCAACATTCTTTGGAAGGGAAGATTCCCTGGTGAATTCATTATTACACAGAAGTCCCACCCCCATGAAACCACTGTAGACACATAATAGGATTGCTGCTCAAGAGTTTACTAGGATGAACGTAAAATTGTTTCAGTCAGACAGAAGCAAGCATCTTTGACTAAAGGTAGGCGAATGCTTTCATCTGTATATATCTCATGACAAAATAAGGAAGCATTTTATTTTTTTACTGTAAATAAAATTCCTTTAGATATTGAAGTATCAGTTCAATTCATATTAAACTAAAACAGTGATCTCTTAAATACTTCTACAGAGACAGCTTAGAGTATTTTATTAGGGTTATTGTGTTCCCATTCAACCAACTCATAGATGTAAAGATTGCTTTACTCTTTCGAGAGGAAATATAATCCAAAACCATTTACATATAGCAGTTGCAGGGCTTTTATACTTCAAAGATTAAATTAATTATGATTTTGGTCGATGATATTTAGGATTTGTCTGTAGCTTAACACTGTTTCCTTACCTTGCAATTTCATAGCAACAAGTAAATGACAATTTTAGTTTCAAAGTCTTCTCTGGTGCATGTAATATCTTGAATAAGGGTGCATGCTTTGTCTCTGAATCAGTTTTGATAATAGTAATTTGCTGTACTTGTAGAAAGGGTTCGATACAAATCTAACTTTCTTCATTAGCTAATGTATTAAATATTGATGTAATTCTAGAAAATAAATTAGCTAGATCTAATAACCTAATGGCATTGAAATGCTCTCAAAATGTAAGGCTGCCTAATTGATGTGGTGACAAATGAAATGACCTGTGACCTTCAAGGTTAGGAGTTAATTGAATGAACGAACAGTATTTTGGTTTTATTCTTTTTCTAAAGAGCTGCTCCTATATTCCTAATGGAAAGCTTGGTTTTATTCTTCCTTAAACAAATTGCACATTTATCCTTAATTGGAATGCCCTAGTTTTATCCAGCAAGATGCTTTTATGCAGGGCAAGGGTCTTTGACATTTATACTTTGGAGATTTAAGTTGTCAATATGATGTATAGAGCACCTATTTGTAACTGTAAGTGACTAAAAATCTTTTAACCTGCACTTACAACATTTGTCTAATCTCAGATTCTAATAGCCTGAGTGCTGGGAAAAAATCTCAATTTACGAAACATATCCCATGTTTCAGACACTGCTTACTCCTCGCATTACTGTATGAGGAAATATAACACAGTTTAATTCTGTTGAAGTAGATCTTTTTTTATGTATTTGCATAACCACCTACATACAGTGTAAATTACTTTATTGATGGTGAGGACAAAACTATGTAATGAGATCTAGACTCTTGCTAGAATCCTAGTAAGGACTTATTGCTAGTAATACTAGTATCTTAGAATGAAGTAATTATTACTAGTAAGTGATGTACAGGTGATCATCCATATCTCAAAAGAACTAGAAAGTCAGTTGCTTTTCTTTCACTTACTCCAACTGCTCCATCTCTGGGGGACACAGTGATCAGAATTACTTTCGTTCTTGACTGCTGTCCCTGCACACCCACTTGCTCTTGGTGGGAGCCCATATTCTGTCAGTTCTAGCTCTGAGCAACCGGATCTAGAGGAAGGTCCACCTGCTCATTGCAGGGGGGTTGGACTAGATGATCTTTGCAGGTCCCTTCCAACCCCAAGTATTCTATGTTTCTGTATCTTCTCGCCTCTCCTCTAACAGCAGCCATCCTGAAAGTCTGGATTTAACATTGTTTTGGACTGAGGAAAGTAGGGAAATAAAGATTCAGAAAAAATGCTGTTCAGCTGCAGAAGCATAAATAGAGTCATTACCTCATGTTCAAAGGTGGTAACAATCAGGACCCAGTGAAATGCAAAATGAAAGCAGGGTGTGATAACTGCCAGTAGTCCATCCACCTATCTATGTTATGACAAGTTGGATAGAAGATAGGCATGAGGTGACAGTATCACTCTGTGCTTTACCTCAGTGGAGGTTGATGAACTGAAGAAGTAGACAATGTCATGATCAGCAATAGGTGTGAAGCTGTGCCCAAATCTAGGGATACAATTTTAATACAGAGGTATCTGAATGACTCTTCAAGTTGAGGACAGAGGGGAGTGTATCAGTGGCAACCATGTACCACAGAAATTACAGCCACTGAGCAGCTTGGCAGCCCTAGTTTCACTTTTCAAGTCCAGGGCCTTTTCTAGATTGACTTAGACAAGTTGTGGTTCACTGTGTACAATGGTATCTGAACATGTGCCAAATAGTATTGACAGGCAGATTGGCTTTGCTTCGTGTGGTTTTGAGAGCTCAGTTATGTTAAATCTAGAAAACAACAGTTCATCCATATCCCTTCACCTACTGAAATTTTGGTATACTATAGCTATTTAATAAACTATTTGCTTTATGAGTTGAAACTTTAAACAGGAAATAGTGTTGATAAGGAACTAGAAAGTTTTTCTCTCTCTGCACCCAAGTTCATTTCAGAACATCACTTAGGTCTGCAATGAGCTACTTGCATCCCAAACTTTATGTATGGTTGTGTATTATATAGAAGTAAAATTCAATGTGTTGTCAGATATGGAACAAGTCGTGCGCTATTTAAAGAATACATAAATACACAAACATATTTAGATATCTAGTTTGTTTTCACAATGCAAACATTGGCATAGAAAAATACGCAGCTAAAAATTCAGATACATACATATACATACATACAGATACGTACATATATGTAGTAAATACATATATTTCCCTAGAAAATTCTGGGATTAACTTTGTTATGTATATGACAATTCTGATACACGTATTTATACAAAGTGAGACAAATTCTTTAGACCTTTGAAATGCGAAGGAATCTTTGAAATGCAATACTGTTCATGTACTACTTAAAAAAGATGTGTTTTATGAAGGATGGTTAGACAACATATTGCAATCCATGTCAGTGGATGCAGGAACAATGAGGTAGCTATTCATTTTCTATGTAGTATGTTTAAAGTACTTGCAGTTTTGCTCCTGGTTTTATTTACTGTACATATATCTTCCCTGTGGTAAAGTCCTGTCAAAAGGTTTCTAACAGTTTTAGTAATCAGTTTTGCAGAACAGGTCTGGATAACTTATTCATGGTGTTTTAACTCTATTTAGACTCTCCTAATGCTACTGCAGTTATTCAGCTTTATTTGACCTTGTAGTCACTAGTTGAGAGCTCTATTGGCATCAGCCAGGTCACGCAAGTGTAATTACGTATATCTTGCTAGAAACTGGTATAAATTAGGTAATATTTTTCAGCCAGCTCTCTTATACTCCAGGTTTATGCCTTGACTTTCTATCAATGAAAACAGCTTGCTCTTAGTCATATGCTGGGAGGTGCCACAGATATCTTACCTTACCAGAAGGACTGCTGGTTCAGAAAGGGCAAAAGTAATCTTCTGGACAGTTTCAGACACTTTGACACTTGAAAGAGGAGTAGAAGCCTACATGTAAGTAACTGAAAATCGAGCTTTGTTATCCAGAGATTTTTTTCAGCAAATGAACACACTTGCCAGCACAGCTGCTTTGTTCATAAATCAAGTCTGAGGGGGCTTTGTGCCTCAACTTTGCCTTCCTGTTTTAATTTGGGCTTTAAAAAGAAAGACTCCAGAAGCACCAGTAATGTTATACATAACTTGCACACTCTCCATTCCCTCTATAATAGCTGTTGACAACTGAACAGCCTTGCATGCTGTGGAAGATATAACTGTGCATAAGATTAGGAGTTGGTGGTTTGAAGCTATTAAATATAATTCTATAATTTTCTGGATTTCATGCATTTGCTAGTCATGTTATTTATGAGTTCTGTCAAACACAAAATCAGTTAATTTTAAATTTGACAGGGCTGTAGTACAGAGTGGGCTTACTCCTGGCACTTCCTTATGTTGACAATTCATTACTTAAGTCTTCCCTCAAAGCTTTTTTGATGACTCATCTTGGATTTTGATCAGGCTAAGCAGGTGAGCCTTTTAACAGGTTGTGTCAGATGACCTTTGCTACATGTCAGATGGTGATGAAGGTATTTTTCACCATCAGTTAGGAAATACTCTGGATAGGCTCTTGCTGCTTCTGTTTTTCCCTCTTGCTTTCTCCTCCTTGCTGGGTGGGATTTGAGTGCTCTACCCAGATTACCATTCAGGACAGAGACATTCAGATTGTAATAGTTATTTGTAAACTGAGCTACTAACAAGTACTGATCTACTACTATGGTGCCTTGGGCTGACAAAGGCTTATGGCTATCAACTTCTTAAAAGAATAAATTAATGAAGACTGAAAAATTCTACAAGTCAAAAGCTGATTTCAGCCTTTGTGAGTATGAGGGTAGCTATCTTGAACTGGGACATTTAGAGCATGTGTAGATATTGATCAAGACACTGCTATGCAAGATAGTTGGGAAGAACTTCTATATGTTTTTAATCAGAATTAGATAGCATTTGAGTTGCCTTTGTCAAGGATGGGAAAAAGATTGTGAGGAGAGTAAGAAGGATGATTTTTGACTCTTGAAATAAATGAGGAAGAAAAATAATGTAGCATTAAGGTACTGGGTGCATCTTTTTTTTTTTTTTTTTTTTTTCATCCGCCTTTGATGTAATGCACAGATCTGTTACTTCAACAGAAGAAAAGCATTTTCTGTTTCTCATGCCAGGAGTCATCAAGTAAATCTGTCAGGTGTATCTAATGTTTGCAGAAAGGCAGTTCCTGTATGAAGCATCCAATTAGCCTACTTATGTCACTTAGTACTCTGTGCTTCAGTGTTCTCTGACTATAGATTAGTTTCTGTGCTCTAATTCCTGCTATTAATATTCACCCACCATAAACTTGCTTTGCTATCCATTATTTATCAAGTTTGAAAAGTATTATAGCAAGATTTAACTAGGAAAGAGGCAAAACTGTTGTCCAAAAGTGCTTTTCACCTAAGCAGTGCACACACTGAAGAAACATGGAAAATGCTACTAAAATAGGGTAACTTTAAAGATCAGTGTCACTCTTCGTACTTGCCTTTTCTTACCTGTCTGCATACACAGCTATTTCCTTAAATGCTAAGAACATGACTAAGTTTCTATAGATCTGAATTTGGAAAACTGGAAAACAAAACCTCAAAGTATACCAAAGAGAATCTTGTTACCAGAATGGGAATCAACTAACTAAGAGTTAAAGGGCCTCATGTAGATGTTTCTATAGTTGGTTGTGTAGAATAAAATCAGATCCTCTAACTGTTGAATGTAAATCACTAATGCAAATCTACTAATTAGTCTATGTTATTATTTGTTAAATAGTATTCATGGTTTCAATAATACACCTGGATATACCTGATTTTTTTTTTATAATAATTTCTGGATTGGGTTTTGTTTTTTTATGAAAGAATTCAGTAAAGAAACAGAGGTGTACAGAATAATTTTGGGAAATATAAGCTTTTACTAAGAGCATTGGATTGGTCCAGTCAGTGAGTTTGGAGAGAACCTACGAAAACTGTTCAGTGTGTTTTGGAGCCCATTTAGACTCAAAACTCAATCTAACAATCAACAAGGAAGCAGGTATGGCACTTTCACTTGTATGAAAATAATGTGACTGCTGTAGGAAGTAAGACAGCTGCCTTCTGAAAACATGGTAGAAACCTGGGCACAATCAGTAAAGTGAAAGTTTAGTTAAATAAATTGCTGCCTGCATGAATGCAGTTTGAAAGTCATAAATGTATATATTCAGCTAAAAGTGAACAGGATTACCACTGGTCATCTTGCATCAAGTTTAATTATCAAGTAAAGAACAAGCTAGCTGTGTGAAAACAGTTCTTCAGAAGAATAATTTAAATATTTATTTATATTTACATTTTTTCATATATAGATACGGATATATACATGAATACATACAAGTAGAGACACAAGAAGATGTATCCTGCAAGTTTCTGAGCAGAGCTCAAGATCTTACATTAACTATCTAAAAAGGAATATTCAAACATTTGAAAAAGGAATTCATTCAGGATGAGCTATCAAAGTTGTATTTCAGGTATAACTGGTGATTGTATGAAATCATCCTTAAAGAACAGCCTAATGATTGGAACACTGGGGTAGGGAATTGGATATTTGTATTATCTTCCATTCTCTGACTCATTTCAGGCAGCAAGACGTTAAATATCTACAGCAGTTATAGCTCTTAGTACTAAACTCAGTATACAGCTATTAACTCTATTAATCAGGGACACTATAGGAGATTTAACTTCAACCTGTATGCTCTTAGTGCTCAAATCTCCATCAAAAAGGAAGGGGTCCAACCTGAAAATACTGTGGGAAGCTGGACCCAGAGTTGCTCTAATTTTAACATATTTGCTTTGATTGAAATAATATTTTTGTCAATCTGAATATCTGGCATTTAGGATTTGAGGAAAAAATAAGTGATTTAGAGAAAGTGAATAAAGTTTTCTGGTCATCAGTTAAACTTTACACTTATATAGGAATATCTTAGAGCTGATGTAATGAATGAGTTCAGGGAAATTATAAATTGCTGAAGGATATTGTCATAGACTTATCCACACTTGTGGTTTAGGAATACATCTAATCTTGATTTTGTAAAGCAGTTGGTTTCTGTGAGTCACTTTTAAGGCACTTCATAACCATATGAAAGTGAATTCAAATTTTATTGATTTCTTTGCTTTCTTTGGCAAATAAGCCCCAAAACACCTCATTTTTAAATTATTAAATTTGAAAGGTTGAATTTCTATGTATTAGATAGTAAAATACCCTCTAGATGAAGACACAGTGATGACATACAGTCACACATTTAAACTAATTGAGGCTTTAAAACGTTTATTTCATTTACAAAGATGCAAGTGTGTTTTGTGCAGAAACACACTTTACTCTATTTCCACCATGAAACATCTGCTTTAAAGGTGAATGAAGCTTCTATAAATGTAGTATTTAATGCTTCAGTTCTTCAAAATACAAAGCTCATAAAGATTTAGCTATATGATCATAGAGCAAATGAAATCAAACAAATGATGTCTGGAAATGAAAGGCTTTGTGCTTCCCCTGTGTCCTGCAGAGCACTCTGTGAATCATTCACTTTCCAAACATTAACCTAAGTTTTTTAGTTCTGTTTTCTTTGGGGGGGGTGGGGGATGGTGCATTTTAAATATATAATTTTATTTGTTTCAGACTAAACCAGAAAATCCACACTTTGTTTTCCCCAGAACACTGACATAACTAATGGTAAAATTAGAAAGGGACGAGAGACTGTGTGCATGAACTGGGCTCTGTGAGTACTACTGTCTGAGCTTATGTTATTCCTGAGGAATATCTATAACTGTTTCCATAACCCCCAAACCTACTTGCAGTAAGTGGCTGTGATACATACAGGCTGCATAAGGGACCAAATTCTGCTTTCTTTTATCAGCTCTGTAAGACGTCGTACAGCAGGATGTTTCTGTCTCTGTTCATAACTGTAGGCCTCGCAATTCTGAAATTCTAAGCTTGTTTTCTCCATGGGGCATCTAAATAACCCTGTAGCTCAAATAATGAAGAAGGCTTCTCTGGTTCAGCACTGGAGAGAAAATCTTTTGTTTTTCAAAGGATTGAGCCTTGATGTAAACATTTAATATTGTTCTGGATGCAGAAGGGTTAAGCAGCATGCCTAGGAAGATGTAAGTGTTGGTTTCAATGCTGTTTCCAATTAGGTTTGGTAAAGAATTGTATACAAGAGCAACAGTCAAGGGCAATAGGGAGCTGTTTCAGAAGAAAGAACAGATGGCAAAGACAGATTCATGCCCCAGGTGATTGGTATAATAAGCTAGAGGAAATAATGCAGGAGAAAGCAAAGCATTTTAAACAATGTTCTAAGCATATTTTTGCTGTGCTTTTTATGCGTGGGCTGCATTATTCTGTGGAACATCTGACATGCAGTTCTGAATGTACCTGCACCTGTCCTGGGAGAGAAGCTGTTGCTGGCCTGAGTCACTTAAGCATCAGCACATGTTATATACTGAAATAATGAATGCATTTCTAACCCTATTAGTACTTTTCTATTTGTATGAAACTTAAAAGCCAGCTTGAAAATTCAAGGAGACATACTTTTTAAAGACAATTTGCATCTTCTATTATGAATTTATCTCTTTCTAAGGTCCCCCCAAAAGCATGGAATCAATTATAACAAAAGTGTTTTATCAGCTTTGGGAAATAGATTTAAGAATTACTTACCTAGTTGAGAGCCTACTTCTCTCTGCCCTTGGATTTGAGGATTCCTGCCTTCCATTCCTGGTATGTTGAAAGGTATTCCTAACATCTACGTGCCATCCAGCAGGGCAGGACTGGGTAGATACAAGGAGGATATTGGGGGTGATCTTAATTAGCAATGAGATGAAGGCCGTGGGTTAGGCATTGTCCACACAGGTTGTCTTTTTATTATGTTTTTACGGTTGTGTCCTCTATGGCAATGGTTGTGTCCCCTATGGCATGATGCCCATACGAAGTGTTCAGCATCACCTGAGCATTCTTATACCTCTTTGTCCCACTGCAGGACTAGGGCTTTGCTGTTGCTGCACTTTGGGATAGATCATAAAAGGTAGTGAAACCTGAACTGCAGCCTCCAGCTTCTGCAGTTGCACTGAATCTCCCATGGTTCTTCTATCACCATCCCAGTAGTCATCTCTTTTGTGAAAACCTCCACACCATTTCAATGAGATAAAGAAATAATATGTTAGTGGTGTCATGGCTTGAGAAGATGTATTTGACAGCTCACTACTTTCTGACATTAGCTCTGCAAACTAAGGTCCTGTTAGGGAATTAGGGAATTCCACATAAGTTTTGGCAGTACTGTGGACAATGAATTTACCATTGGAGAAGAAACCAATTATATGGACCACTTGCTTTGGGAGGTTTGAGGGTGATTTTTTATGCTTTAGACAACTTTTTTTTTCTGAGCTTGTGTGACAAACAGATGGGAAGGAAGTTGCCATTTCACACAGCTGAAGTGGCCAACAGCAGCTGCAAAAATTCAGGATAACAAAATCTCCTTTGCTGAAAATATGCGCAAGCTCACCTTAGAATTGCAGAGCAGTGCTCTTCCCAGCCAATTCAGAAGCAGGCATCACAGTGTACGAAGAGTCACTCAGTCTGATGCAAAGAGTGTCAAAACTTTCAGTGCTGACATCTGCTGAGGCAGTTAAGTATGTGACTTAATTTTAAGACGGTCCTGCCATAACATGTCTTATCAGCCTTCAATCCAGTTTTAGTAACCTGTGCTACTTTTCAGAGATGAAAAAAACAAGACATTAAAACTTCTGAAACATGAATAATATGGTGAGTCCTCCTTGTTTGGGACAGAAACAGGCAGTATTATAGGACAACACACTGAATAAAAATAATGGACTTCTCCACTACTTCCCATCAGCTGTCAGATGTGTAGCCACTTCTGTAAAGCAGGGCTTCAGCATGCATAACAGTTACTTTGCAAGACAAATGCCATAATTGTTACTGTCCCTCCCTTTCTCCCCCTTTTCCTGAGTTTTTATTTCTGAGCATGATGTCATATAGTATGGAATATCCCTTTGGCCAATTTTAGCCAACCATCTGCTCCTGGTTTCTTGCAAACTCCCAGCCTACTCACTGGAGAGCTGGGGGGATGATGAGGGGGAAAACCTCAGTGCTGCTCAGCAACAGCCAAAACATTGATGTGTTATCAACACAGTTTTGGTTACAAATCCAAAGCGCAGCATCATACGGGATGCAATGAAGAGACTTAAGTCCATCTCAGCAAGGCACAGTTCAGGGCAGAAAGTACAGCAGAAAGGCTCACAGAAGCTCCTTTATACGCAGGAGGCAGTAGTCAACATAATGGACTGCTACTCCTTGATAGTGTAATTCTCTAACATTTGGCTAAGTGAAGCTGCTATACTACACCAAAAAAAGATAGAAAACCATGATAAAAACATAAACCGTGCTAGAAAGTAAACCACTTATATGTGGATTCTGTGTAAGGCAAGAAAATAACTACCATGAATTACTAGTCTTAACCATTTTCTCTTCATCCTTAAGATGCCACATAGCCATTTCTCAGTAGTGCAAGAAGCTACAAAAGACATGTTGCTTTCATATACTTTTTGATCTTTGATGAAGTGACTTCTGTGCGTAATCGCTAGGAAGCTGATTTCTGACTGATTCTTGTGGGTTATTGGTTTAGTTCAGGTCAGTTTGTCTGCAGCTGCTAATAGTTCCTTGGTAAGAATTTTGGGAAAGGGAGAACAGGCAGTACATTTTGAACACTCATAGGCAAACTGAGGTTAAAAAACCATCACTAGTTCAACATGACTTAAGACAGAAGCGCTCAAGAGTTGATGACAAGGTACTTGAAAATTTAAGATGCATGAAGTGCTGACCAGAGTTTAACAATCTACCAATGTTTTCTAGGTCTTAGTGATGTTTTCTAAGTTTTAGGGAAGGATGTCATAATCTATTTTGGAATATTTTAAAGAAAACTTTATCCCATAACATGTCCATTATACTTTATGCACCTACATATCTGAATTTATATTCCTCATGAAATCTGTGACATTACAACAGTGCAATGCATTTCTTGGGGAGAGTATCTTGCAACTGAAATACCACAATTTCAGTATGCAAGTTCTTATACTGTTAATACTCTTTAGAAAGACTATATGCCATGCCGTTTGTGTATTATAAGACATTAATCCACAACTCAATTTCATAAAATTGGTTTGTGATCTGCTCAAAGAGAAGCCTATCATTTAAATTTGAGTAGATGCATCAAAAAGTGCCAACAGTGATTTGCTTGACAATAAAAAGGATAGGTAGGATGTACAATGTGATAGTACATTATTACTGTGAAGCTGGTCAAGCAGATCAGCAGTGACCTGCTTTAGAAGGAATGATAGGAAAACAGTTGAGGACAGATGAGAGCACTTTATGAAGCTATTGCTTAGTTACAGGCAGAGAGCTTCGTAGTGTGCACAGGGAAAACGCGATTTTATATAAATCCTACAATCTAGCTGCTATTTTTACCATTTTTACCGCGTGTAGTCTGCTGTGGTAGTTTTCAGAGTATTAGCTGGAAAAATAAATGAGAGGTATTCCCTTAGCAGAAGACCACTTACTTGTAATAAAGTGTATTAAATCAGAAGATAAATAGCTACCAGCTGACACATTTGAGGAAGTGGGTAGTCATGTCCACTTTAGGCTTTTTGGTATAGCTTCTTGCATAGCAGGAAAGTCTTGGCTTTTAGTCAATTCTTCCTTTTCCGAGTCCGCAGAAGCTGTGTTCATCCTTTCTTCCTTTGCCTAAATTGGTCATATCTGCCCAAACCTCAACCTGCAATGTGTCTTGTAGCAAAATCATCTTAATGTGGGTGGATTGTGTGAACGTTTTTAAGGCTATATTCTCATCCTTGTTCAAATCATTGCTTTTGATTTGGCAATAAATTATATACTGGTTATGACCCTATCCTTTTAGCAGTTCTCGCAAATCAGTTCTGGTTGTTCTGTTTCATTTCAGGAGTTTACTGAATTTGACTGTTCTTAGACTGCATGGAAATTTATATGCAGTAAAGGTTACAAAGTACAGTTGCAGAGTAATCTGAAGAGTAATGTTTGCTTTTAGAGCAGGTACCCCCTCATAGTCTCATCTTTGTTGCAGGCCAACATGTAAAGAGTCAGGTGGAATCCAATGATTACGACTCCCAAAGAGTAGAGGTTACACTGGTACATAGATTATTCCACTCCACAGGTATGTGAAGAACTATTGGATCACAGCTGCAAAATGTGCAAACATCAGTATCTACCAATTTCATGTTATGAGTTTCCCCCACTTTCAAGACACAGAATGGAACTGTTAATATTAGAACTGTGGTATCTGAAAGTAATCTGGGTTACAGAGACTTGACTATTTACGTCTTCATGTAAATTTAAAATAACTGAAATATGCCTACGTTGGTTTTCCTGTGTGATTTCAAATATGCCTTCGGGACGTAGTGGCAGGTTCAGCTGAAGTATTAAACAGTACACGGGGAGAATCAATTTGAGCTTTCTGCAGATCTCAAGACAGCCCTGCCTCAAATGCCAACTTCATCTTACAGCGCTGTTGGGTGTGACGCATCATACTGCTGGGCTGTCTAGGTTCAGGATGGTTCTTTATTATTGTGATGTTTCTTTGTATTTGGGGTTTGGTAGCTTTTTAACTTTATATTGTAGTTGTCTCCCTTCTTCTTTCTTGAGTTCCTCACCCTCCTTAATTAAATTAATGATGCCTTATCAATACTCAAGTTTTCTAATGGCCCCCTTATGCTTTCTTAGATTTTTGTAGCTAATATTTCTTCGACCTCTAAATTATTCATGCATTTTTCAGACAGCAAAAATACAGGCTTACTTTTTTCTCTTAACATTTCCAGTCTCCTTTGCAACTTTTGCTTTTTTTCCTCTGAATTCCCTTCCATTTCCTAGCAATCTTGGACAGTAATTCAGTAAAAAAACTGCAGACAGTTCTGCTTTCCACCCTTTTGGCTGTATGACTTTGAGAAGAAAGGTTATCAAGAGCAAGCTATGCAGGAACATGCTTAAAATCCAGTGGGTTGTGTTGGTTTTTTTTTTTATTTGTGGTTTCCACTTTTTCCATACTTACCACAGGGGAATCTGATCAGTCAGGCTGAAGTCTATTTGAAGCTGTTAGAAAGTGCCTGTATCATAGTCATACTGCCTGGCCACCCACAAATCCTCAACAAAAGTCTTTAAACTTCGTCCACCGTTTTTACTGTCTTGGGTCCAACAAATGGAATGATCTGGATATTATTCACAGATGTATGCGCTACTACTTCACAGCAAATGTGGGCACTGCTCACACATTGCTTGTACATTAACTTTTTAGACTTACGGAGTCCAAATGGGGAAGGGGAAAAAGGGGATTTTTATTTACACAAACATATACATATGTATAAAAGCTCATTTGTGAGTGAGATCATCATCCAGTATTTTTTGATGATGGGCTTTGGAAAGAATTACTGTAGCAGTTACATTTAGATATGTTTAGCTTTTTGTGGGCATACAGACAAATATTTGCTATAGCTCTATTTCACCTTTCACGTTCTATAGTATATTAAACCACAAAACCACACTGACATAGTTAAAGGGTGGATTTTTACATTATGCTCTTCTTGGAATAGATGTGTTTGGGGAGGATTGGAGAGGGGTGTTCTCTGTGTGGCTTTTTATTTTGTATGTTTTGGGGTTGTTGGGGTTTTTTTTCTGCAGCTGTGCATGCTTTGTAGTATCTACTTTTCATCATTGTTTACCCACCACAACTCATTATTTCAATTACAATAGACAAAGTTCAAAAATGGGATCCTAATGTGGTGGTGGTTTTAAAGGTGCAATATACTAAAATATGCTCTTGTTCAGTAGAGAAGCCTCATGCAAAGAAACTTAAAATGCACCATCTGTGATTATTTGTGAAAACACTGGATGTGTATTCATATTGAGTTTTTAGGAACAGTCTAAAAAAATAGCAGATTTAGTACCGATAGGCTAAGTTACTGGTGCTCAGTTGGTACTAATAGATCCTAATCTTACTAAACTCTATTTGAGTTGCCTCAGAGATTGCTTCAGTTAAGAAACAAGGGTGGAGCAAAATATTTCTTTATGTTGCTTGCTTTAAAATTTGTGTTTCTGGCTTCTCTTTCTTGAGTCATGTCATTGATTAGCAGGGAAATCCAAGAGAGAAGACAAGCTTGTATTTAGTAAAAAAGTCAATTTTGAGCCAGCAAACCTCCCTGAAAAGCTTGCTTTCACCTCAGGAGCAAGTGCTGTTAGCAACAGTTTGCTTGGTTTTGGTTGGAGTCACAACTTTCATTCTTGCTGTTTCTGCTGCTTTTTTCTGGCACCCTCACTCTTCATCAAATAATTTCCTCATCAAGCTCTCATGCCCCCTTGCAATGCAGCAGCATCTATTGACACTGTCCAAGTGTTTGTTTAGGATTAGAGTCGCAGGCTCCTGTTTAGATCTTAGTCAGCAAAACTTACTTTCTTTGCCAGGAAACTCACCAAATACTAAACTCTGCTTCAGGAGGCAGAGAAACTTGTTATGTATATTGTGTCCACTTGCTATATATATTGAGCTTGTGAAATAAAAAAACAGGTTCTGGAGGTAGGTTTGTAAAGACACAAAACTGGAGTTAATTTGACGTTGCATGCTCTTTTATATTTCCACTAATAACTAATTTATATTGCTGAGTGGCATAGGAACATACTGCCCGCAATTTCAGCTAAATAAGAAAAATGCATTAACTTCTGTCATATACCTTCAATGTTGTTAATCTTTAGGAAAAAAATTGTTTGAAATTAAGTTACTAGGACTGAATCATTACTAATAGCATAGGAAGATATGTGTTTATTGTTCTTAACTCTCTAAAAGCTCCAGTAATTAAACAAACTATGAAGCCAGATATGACACTGAGTATTGTGTTATCACTGTTATAATTTTATTTACCTCCTAAAAGGGTAATATCTTACTCTCTAAACCAACTTACATTCCTAACCTTGTATTTTGAACAATACAGAATGTGTTGTGAAAATGTTATGAAAGTGCATTTTAGGATATGACATGTGCAAGCTAGGTGTTAAAGTGCGTATGTATTACGTTTCCACACTTGCTTTGTGTTATTTTGACTGCACCTTGTGAAATTTCTGTAATTTCATTCATAATGAATGTTAACCACTCACATTCTTTGCTGCATAAATGTGCTGAACTGGCAAATGATAACCAGAAAAATTCATAAACCTCACTGCCAATGTATGATTGATGTCACTGGATCACTCTAATTAAGAGAATCTTTAACCATGCACAAGAAATCTTGTAAGAGGACTATTTATAAATTAAGACTGTAAGGGAAATACTTTTTTTTCTTTTTATTCAGTAATAGCTCCTTATGCGAAATCTCATGATCTTTTGCACAGCTCCTACTTACATGCTTTCTTGCACCTTAATAGCAATATTTTTGATAAAACTGATGCAGCTGTCCCATACCCAAACTAGGCCTTGTATCACAGCTGAAATCCTAGGCACAAGCTTCCACTTCATAAAATTAAGAAATAAACACCCTCCCCCCCAACACACACACAAAACAAAAAACAAACAAAAAGCCCAACCAACCAACCAAACAAACAAAAACCACACAAACAAACAGAAACCACCTGGGAATCTGAATTCATTATTGGATATAATCCAACATAGCTCAACCTATTCTACAGCATCTGTTAATTTTTTTGGGTGGTTACAGCACCCAGCTCTTTAGGATTTGTGAATTTTGCACACTGCGTACCAATATGTGTTTTGGAACTTGTAATAAATCTGTAATTCCAAGCATGGTTGTATGGTGAAAAGTTATGGTGAGATGTAGTCAGTTATCAATTGCCACTTACTGTGGTCCAATGTGTTTAGACTTTGCTGCTTCTCTCTTTCCTCTAAGTTTGCAGAATAAAGTAAATGGTAGAAAATAATGACTAGAAGAAACTATAATCTTAGCCATTTGATAGATGATAGAACTCATGCCCTATACTCTACAGTGTGTTTCATTAATCCTTGTAGAGTGTGCAAAAAGCTCCTGTCCTTGCCCTTTTGTTGTTAGTTAATCCTGAAGATCTGAGAAGCTTCCTTAGTGTTACCCTATTGCTCCATTGTTTTGCTTAATCTTTACTCTGACTCATCTTCTTCTAGTCAGGCTGCAAAAGTTAAGTCATTGATGGAGAATGAACATCTCCATCTGTTCTCGTTGGACTGCAAATAGAAAGAGCCTACACAAAATCTTTTGACAAGCTGCTATGACCTTACTGATGTATAGCAGATTTTAAGAGGTACTTTGAACAGGATAACGGAAGCAAGTTGCAAAGTATTTGATTAATTAACTAATTGAAGAAGCAGAGACCAAATCTTCTGAATTATGCATCATGGTACTTGGAATCTACCAAAATAAGGTGGAAAAGAAATCTTTCAGAATGGAAGCTCTCCCCAAAAATTGCCATTTTTCAATTTAGTTCATTGTATCTGACAGGATGAATATCCAGATCTTACAGAAGTTTCCCATTATAAATACGCTTTATACGTGCTGAATTCTATTTTGAATTCTGCTGGAATGGGAAAGTTCTATTACAATGTAAGTAAAGTCTCATGAGCTGAGAAACTCTTTGGACTCAAGCACTGAGTTTGTAACAAATCAGTTGTTCTCAAGATTTTTCATCCTGCAGACCAGCTCATTTTTCTAGCTGTCGCAGACCACATATGATATATGATTGCTTCCATCTGTTTGAGGTTAAATTTCTGAACAGTAAGCGTGGATGGAGAAATTTAGTTATGTATGTTGCTAACTGAATAGGTCTACTTAACACAGAAAAATGTTTTTGTAACTTTGATTTTCTTGAGTTATAATCACTGCAAATCACTTGCTGCGTTAATTTATAACTGTGACATAAATTACATTAAAAATCTGCATTCTTCTTCCCAGATTTTAATAAAATCTGTTTTACCCTCAGAAATTACAATGGAATTACACCTGTTTGAAGGACAGTAATCCAGGCATCACAGCCCTTGGTGACAGCTGCTAAGCTGCCTCTTAACACCGAGATACATAGCTAAATTTCTAAGATTCACAAATATTAGGATTTGTGTTATTTGGAATGCTTACCTCTCCAAAAAAATGAAAGTATTACAGAGTTGTCAGTTTTCTCTGAATTTCCCAACCTAAAAATACAAAACCTCTCATATTTATTCCAACATTTTAAGGACTTGAACTTTTCATTATAAAATTAGAGCCAGGGACAAAGGAAAACATAAAACATTACATGTAAGTTACATTCAACAAGGATGCTATTGAGATGTGGCAATATTTCAAATGGTACAGGTCTAGTTTTGTTAGAGTGCGTCTTATTTTGGATCACTATACTTTCTTTTCAGACGGAACTTTTCTTCATTTGCCATTCTTAATGACTTTTTCTAGTTGCTCTCTGTTAGGAACCCTCCTTCAGTAACAAAGCTCTGTGTCAGACTTGGATATAATGATATGCAGATATTCCCTTCAGTCCTTTGGAAATAGCATTTTTTTCCTTTGTTCCTTGAAGGTCAGTTAGGAAGCATGGGAATATAGGAAATACGTCCAAGAAGGCAGCACTGACTGAACAGTTCTTCATTATCACCCTTTCAGGTTGATAAAATGCATATGTCACTTGCAAGACCAATTACTTTATAAATCACATCAATATCATATCAATTGTACACAAACATATATTTAGCATTTCTAGCTCATCACACTGCAGTTAATCATACAGACCATGTATTCAGTAGTTTTGTTTTCCTTTGTTTTCCGCCTTTTTACCTTTCTTCAAGTTTGACAGTTTTGTGGTGTAACTCTAACAATCTGTCTTCAGTAGTTTTCTCAGTCTACTTTAATCACGAGGGTCACTCTGTATCAAGATGAAGTTTCCAAAAGATGAGACGGTTAGTCATAACTTTCTAACTGGAAGAGGGGAAAAGGATTTAGAAAATATTTTGATCTTTATAAATGATACCTATTGGACTCTATGGGTTACCTAGACATGCAGAAGAGCATAGTTCACTATGCTTTGAGCATCCCTTAGATTAGCTAACAACTTTGCACTACCCCTCTGAAGTGCTTTACTTTTGCTTTTACGCATCTTCTAGGTAATTATGTCAGACTGTGCTGAATCACTACTTACTATCTGGTAAGGAAGGAAAAGAAATAGCGTGTCTGTTTAACACATGAAGGAACATGAACCACTCAGAATTTACTGTAATATCTTCTTTAAAAACATACTGATAAGAATAGAAGGGGTCAGTTCACTGAAAGCAGAGTGCCTGTCAGTCTAGCCAAAACAAATAATTCAGCCATTGATCTTTGTTAGACACACAAAAGTTTCATGTCTAGTATACAAACAGTGTCCTTTTCTAATGCAAAACTTAATTTATTAAAGACAAGAGGAACAACGAAAAGAGCCACTGTCGAATTCTGTGGTTATAAAAGCATTTTATATACCTTACTTTGAGATATATTTGTAGGTGTATGTGACATCTGAATAGAGGAAAAAAATTGCAATAAAAGGTTCATGAAGAAGCATAAAATACATTCCTTTGCCATATTTATAGCTGTTCCTTGCTCAGAAAAGCTGGCTTTAAACTTACCTTTCTCGAGTTTGTAAACCAATATAGAGTGAAAGGCATGGAAGCTGGGCTCCTCTCATACATTGATCACTTTTCATTATTCTTCCTTAACTACTCGGATGACAAGTTACTGTTATCCAAAATTCTCCTTTTGGTTAACTTTAACCCCTTAGTGAAGCATATCTCTTTTCTCCTTTTTTTTTTCTTTAAACCCCAGTTTGTCATGAGAGGCAGAACAAAACCAGTGCCTTTACTTTAAATATGTCATGAGATGAATCTTCAAATCCAGTTCAGACCAGTTTTTAGGTGAGTACAACTCCTGCTGGAGTCCTCAGATCTCAACACTGGATACACGCTTTTTCTCCTTTTTCATTTTACTAACTTCTAGTATCTTTAAAAAAAAAACCACCTACTTTTGTATTTTCGCCTTATGTATTAGTACTATGATCTTTCCCCAAAACATTTGCTCTGTATAGTTTATTATCATTTGCAGTATCTTCTCTCAAATCACTTACTAAAATATCAGGCTTCTATTATTATTTTTTCCCACTTTCATACCATGATGCATTTTGCTTTTCTAGAGTCTCTTTGCTCCTTTTTCCTTTACAGAAATCTAATTAGTAAATCAAATAATAATACACTATATAAAATAAAAAAGGATTTTATGACCAACGCTGAGTTGCAGTGTGCCAATGTTCATTTTGCTCTGAATCTGGTTTGTTTTATCAGTATAAACTTCTGTTCAAGACACTAAATTTCACATTTATCTAATTAGCTGAGGGGGCGGTTTCTTGCAACTTAAAAATTTATGTTTATATAGAGACACTAATTAGAGTTTCCCTTATAAATAGTGGAACATGAGAATAAAACAGTGTTTGTATTTTTCTTAAGCTTCTATTGCCTTCAAATCTTTGAATAGTCTCACTCTCACAATAAGAAACCATTTGGATACAATGCTATTATTTATTGCAGTTTGTTTTATTTATTTCTTCCTTTGTATTTTCAGATCAGCCAACTCTGAGGAGCAGTCATTTTTTTCAAATATTACATAAATTCAAAGTCTACTGTTGAGCTTATCATGTTTTTTCTCCAGTTTAACATGCAGTCTTGAAAAAAGCTGTGAAAACAGTCTTTATCATTGTCAGTTTTGCCATTCTAGAAGAAGCAGCAGCTGGGAAGCTCTGAACAATCATGGTAGTCAGACTAAGAAATGTAGGAAATCTGAGAGAGGGAAAAAATGTCTTACTAAGCTAAATTTGGAGAAACATACTCTATTTTAAAATACCATGCAAGAACCAAATATTGCCAACGAAAATATCAAGAATGGAAAAAGGAAGAAAGCATCAGCAAGGGATGAATAGAATATTTATTCTGTAAAAAGGGAAACGGAAACTCTTCAAGATGAAAGCTATGTGTGATCTTATTTTCTACTCAAAATCAGCAATGCATTTTAGTGGAAAAAATATAATGGCAATTCTAATTAAGTCAATAAATTGCATCTTTAAAGACAGTAAATCCCCTCAATTTCCAATCAAAATCAATAAGGGCTAAGCTTCCTTCTCCTTCCAGCAAAACCAGCAAAACTTCCCTTGAGACAGGTTGTTTCAGCAACTCTATTACTGAGGTTTCCTCTTTTTTTCTCCTAATACATCTACATTAGCACTTACTGCAAATTAGCAGCATATTTTGCAGCAAATCTTTCTCATGACTATTTTCTACGTTTTGTGTTACATTACAGAGCAGGCTCAAGGAGTATGCACTCCTAGGGTTGAAACTGAACTGCATCACATGGAGCACACCTGATGCATCCAGCTCAGGGCACCCAACTAGCACTAGTTCAAAAGATACAAAACCTCCGAAATGCATATAACATGGATCTCACTTTCTCAGCTATTTTATTCTACAGGTTTACTTTTATTGGTCAACACTACTTACCAATATAGACATAAGCACTATGGTCCAAAGGCCAGACTAAATAGACCACAACATCATGTAGATACTTGTACAGCAAGTGCTGCATGAAAAGCTCTGTGGATAGCCGATGGTCTTGGTTCACTGGCATCTTTGAAAAAGCAGAAAACTTGTCTGGACACAAAATTTTATACGAATGGAATCCAAACATGTCTATTTCTCAATTGTATTAGCTATTGAAGGCAAGTAATGGGGAAAGATGATTTTAAATCTATTTGGACCAACTTTCTCCTTTCTTTTAAGGTCAGTTTTTCAAATAAGTGAGATGCAACTGGATAATTGCTGACAGTGTAAGTATATTAGGCTCAAAGATTGTTGAAGGAAAGTGAAAGCTACTGACAGAATTTTAGGTGAGAGATCAAATCATTTTAGGTCTTGAGAATCACAGTGTTAAGGGCAATACCATAAGAAATCAGACAATTATCCCTCCTGTTCATAAGGCAACTAGCCATTTGCATGAAATAGTGAACTAGCTAAATGCTATGAAGAGATGATAAATCTGACTCTTAATATTCCACATTTTTTCTTCAACAGTTACGTATCAGATATTTCTTTTCATCTCATGGAGACATTATTCTTATTTGATTTTCCTAACGGGTTCTAGAGGCAGATTAATGTGGAAACCACCGAATTCTCCAGTTTTAATTTACATGTTGTTGGGGTGTATTTTGTTTTGTTTTGTTTTGTTTTTGGTTTTGTTTTTTCTTTTGTGAGGATTGGGAACTAGGCGCAGTTTCCTAGTAGTGGCAAAGGAATAAAAATAAGTACAGGACCACTTCACAAGGAATATTTCACTCGTACTTACCTTTAGCCTTCTGTTACCAAAAAGGTTAACATTTTAGATCAGAAACTTAAGCCAGAACTTATATCTGTGTTTAATGGTCGTTAATACATGAAATTTCAAACGAAGGAAAGGTGGTCTTCAGTGTGCTGCCTTTGGTAATGTGAATCACTAATTTGGACCTTCCTTAATTCATCAGAATTCTGGATAAAATTTTAAGATTACAGAAGAGTAGTGTGCAATTTCATTCATGCTTTTATATGAAAAATTGGGTTTTTACATTTAATATTAGTAAAATGTTATACTAAAGTGGTTCTCTCCCACAAAATCACATTTGTATCTGTAGTTTCTATTGTGCTAATAAAAATTAAAATGTGCCTCTACGTCATGCTTAGTCTTTCAGTGATTTTTTTTGTTTTCTTTTTCTCTCAACAGACACATCCCAGATCCCATTTCCTATCTGAAATCTAGCCGATATCTTGTAGCGTATCGGTTTTTCTCCATCTCTTGTAATTGGTATGATCTCAAAGTTAGGTGTAATGCTAACAGAAATTTTATGCACAGCTGGGAACCTCTAGTCTGAAAATAAAAGCAGTTCTTGGAGTAAACCTGGTCCAATGTAAACAGTTATTGATTTGAGTCGTCTTTTTTTAGGTAATATCTATTTTAAAATGCTGCAAAAATATTCATAGAAACAAATATAAGAGGTATCAATTGGGAATTAAATGACATTTCTGAGACTATTATATGCATCATATGAAATTTCTATATATTTGCCAGAGTTTCATGTTAAAGGAAATTCTAACCCCAAATTCTTCTGCATTTCTTTAGGCAAAAACCGTACATTAAAAACTTCAAAAATCAGTGTTACAAGTGAAGGGGTGGTCTGTCATCAGAGAATCCTAGCTCAAAGTAGCTTAAAGATTAGAAAACAAATGCACTGTAGAGTATATAATACTATCCAGATCAATATCTGAAGCATCTAAATTGTTTTTGTTTGTTCCTATTAACAGACTGAGCTCAATGACTAGATTCTTACATAATCTTATCTAGACTGAATTTTCCAAAAGCAAATTGAGTTGCCTTCTCAGAGCTTTCTTGGAAACTATGGGCCACAGGGAACAGGACAGGGTGAGATGACAAGCCTTTACTTACATGTGTGGTCTGGGGTTTGTGTCCCCATACAGCGTGGTGATGCGAACAGTGAGTGAACAATTCTTTTTTTGTTTCCTAACTAAAACCTAGCCTGAGGCAATGCTCAACACTCCATACACCCAGGCTAATAGAGTGACAACCTTGATCCTAACTCCAGAATTAACTTGCATATCTTTCAGCTCTGTGGGCTGCCATACACTGAGACTGTACCCATATATGTGGTCAATGCACATTCCACATGCGCCATAATTTCAAAGTTAAAGGCAGAATTTGGTCCGTGACTTAGTGTCAATATGTTCTTAGTGTTAAAAGGACATTTAATTTACTTATTAATTATTTATAGCCATTATATTTTTCAGTAATTCAGTAATTTTTAATAAGGAGAGATTTTTAAGTTGCATTTGTCTTTTTTAATTGAGCTAGCTAATAACCTTATGTCTAAATACATTATGTCGTGGTTTGTATGCTGACTGCATCTATTTTAATTGTTGTCATATTACTATTTATTTTTTCTGAGAAACTTTTATTTTAGCTAAAATACCTAAAAGCACTTAATATAAAAATTTTCTATTCCAGGACTAAGGACCAGCACATTCTATATTAGTCTTTGAAAGTTTTTGAGATTGGGTAGCTGTGAGACCTTTTCATTCTTACCAGTTTTGAGCCTATATGGCAATTGACAAAACCATTAGAAGCAGATCCTAATTCCTTCTGTTGTGTAAAATCCTGATAACATATATAGTCATTCACAGACTTCAGTTTCTTTGTATATTAAATTTCAGTAATGTTGAAGTAACAGATTTTCAATTTGTGGTGTTTTGTTGAAGAGCTGCTGCCTTTGATTAATAAAAAATATGTTTCATAAAACCAAGGAATTTAAAAAAGTATGATTTTGTAATACCTATCTGCTAGGGAAGTGCAGCATCTAAGATTTTTATCGGCATAAAGAATTAGACTGTCTACATGGTACTAAGAAAATAAAGTACTGATATGAGCTTGTAGTTCACAGAAAAAAGAATTATTCTGTCCAGGAAAACTCCTTATGTCTGTAGAGAGACAACTTTCTTTATAAATTCTAAGCTTGGTGCTGTAGGTATGTAATTGTTCTGAAGCTCCTACTTTGTGCTGTTCTCTTCAATGGAGGGAAAAATGCTAGCTTATACTCTCTTATTTTGTCTGATCAGGTTTATCAGTTACTGCTCATAAACGCAGAGTTCAGTGCATGCTTTAGTATCCAAATATATCTAAATGCATCTAACTGCTACAAATAACTGATTAACCTATAAGAAATGCAATTTGTAGTTATTTGCGTTCCAGTATCATCTGTACTCTGAAATTATAAGCTTATTCTCATTTCCTGCCTAAATAGAATGTCTCTGTTGCCCTGGTCTTTCTCTCGAGAAAAAAAAATAAAAAATGCACAGAAATCTTCATCTTTGAGTAACTAACTCCAAAATTTGATTCCTTAAGGACAGCATTTAAAGTTATAAATATATTAAACCTCTAAATGTATTTCACCCAAATTAAATGTATTTTTGGAATCAAGTTTATCCTATAAGAAGCCTGGATCTCTCACTGAATCTACTCATGCAGTTCTCTATTCAAAACTTAAAATTTTGAGCTGAATGAATCCTGTTTTTGGAATTAATCAACAATTGTTATGTAAATGGCCACTTAATAAATAATATATTTCTTCTAACGATTATGCAAACTGGTTTAGGTCAGCACAGCTAAGGTTAATGACACTAAATAAAACACCACCAGGAAGAAATCTGTCTGAAGTAATCCAGTAAGTCCCTATTGTTTGGGAAGGCTGAATTTATTTTGAGTAACTGGTGGTTTCTACAAGAAAACAGTGCTAATTGTATTTATGTCTCCCAAGTATTTTCTCAGGAAACAGACTAACAGCCTTGCTTGGTCTGTTTTAAGAACAAACACAGAACCACTGTAAGCACTTTCTTATTGACTCTGAAGATGAAACAGATTATTAATGGAATTGAAAGGGAAAGAGCAAATCTTTTTTGTATTTTTCAAATGAGAAAATAAAAGAAGAGTTTGCGTAACTTTCATAGATTCTGTAGAAACATTAAACAGTGTGTACACATCCAAATTCAAAACAAGCAGGGCCTTGTCATTTTATATTGTACAGGATGAAAACTGACAATAACACTGCATATTCAGCTAGGTTTGCATTTTAAAATAATGAGCTTCAGTTAGAGAACTAATCTCTAAGTTATATTACCAATCCTGTAGCCACAGATAAGTTAGTAAAACACGTTTATATGCTTGCTTGTTTATTTCAATGGGATATTTGGCACAACTTTCATGAGTGAAAATTACTCCCTATGTATTTGAATAAAATTTACATTTCCCCAGACATATATGGAGTTTTATAATATTCTCTATAATAGCAGTACTGAAATAATAAATATTTCAAGATTTTGCATGTTGCAAGATGGAGTCTACCGGCCATCCTCCACATAATCTAATCTAACTGGACATCCCTTCAATTAAGATATAGACAGAAGTGATCTTAAGCTTAACTTGGGTGCTTCTCCTCAGCTCCTTGTCCCTCTGTCTGTCAAGTGATTTGCAGAGGTGACAGCATATAAAGTCAATAGGTGGTTGGAGATGATCATTATAAGGAGATTTGACATAAAACATTTAAGCTAATTTTCAATCACTTTTTGTTAAGCTCCAATATAAAACTAGTAATTGACTATAATGACAAGTTTGTCAAAGACACTTGCTAATAATGATCACCTAGACATTTTTCATTATTGTGTATTTAGAACCATTTGAATGTTCTATGAACATTTTTTAATAGCTATGCATGCAGTTAATTAATAATATATAAATGGCCTTTGTTACACATTACAATTATAATCTTTTTTCTCAGTGTTGGATATTACATCGAGTCACATGTGAAGCTGGAAGCAGCTGACAAAAAAGCGGAGTTTTTTTTGAGCAATTGTTCATTGTCAATGATGAAGTTAAGTTACACAACCATGTATAAAGGTGATGGCCTATAAATTTCTAATTGTTTCTGGAAATTATCTCTTTCTGGTTTTAACAGCCTTTAATGCATGTGGAAATCTTCACATATGATATGGCTAACATCATGAGAAGAAAACAGTATTAAAAGTAGCAGCATAAAAATTTCATTACTTTATTCTAAGAGAAACAAAAGCAGCAACAACGTCAGGTTGGCTGGGGCTTGGAGAAACCTGGTCTAGTGGAAATTGTCTTTGCCTGTGGAGGGCATGCTGAAAGCAGATCATCTTGAAGGTCCCTTACAAACATAAATATTCTGTGAATAACAATTGAACATAATGTGTTCTAACTGTTGTGGACACAGAATCATAGAATAGTTAGGGTTGGAACGGACCTTAAGATCATCTATTTCCAATGCCCCTACCATAAGCAGGGACACCTCACACTAACCCA
>JBCJKH010026482.1:0-28721 GCA_039877255.1 Loriculus beryllinus
AAAAGAACTTAACAGCTCTGCAGCAAAATTTGTGTAGCACCTTCACGTAGAGGAGCACTGGAGAAGGAACGTGGGGCAGAAGAGATGACACATGAAATAAAGGTTTGCTAGCTTTAAGGGCACTGTCAAAAACATTTGCTGGGCCAGCAGGAGTACAAGTGCTCACTGTGGCTGTTGTTTACCGATGGAAGTGTACAGTACCTAAGCTTTCCTGGGAGGGTCACCCTCACCTGCCAGCCCTCCCTCTCTGGCCAAGTTGTGACCCCGCTTGCATCCTTCCACCTACTAGAAGGGTCCTGAGGCAGCAGTGAGACTTGTGAAACAGTGCAGTCACTGCTGTATAATTATTACATTAAGGTATTTTCCCTGCTCCATGACTTGACTCGTGATCCGGGCTGGTCTGACTGGCAGCTGGCAAGTTTTTAAGCTGATGTATGGTACCTTGCTTTACAGTGAAATGTGTGAAATTCCCTGTGGGCAAAATGTACTGCTAACCTTGCAGGTTGTGAGGTAGAAGCAGCAGCATGTCCCCTGCCCTTGCACACACCTTCTCCTGACTATGTCTGCATGTTGTTCACTCTCCTTGCAGCTCAGGAGATCCTGTCCTTCAGCCCTGTAAGAGTACAGTTGTTGGCAGCTTTCAGGTTCTGAAATACTGAGTGAAAGGTGCTGATTTCTCTTTTTAACACCAAAACTTAAAGAGGCTTTAACCTAAAGCTAGTGAAAAGTAGCTGTGAGAGGCACTTTTGCTTGAGCTTGCATGGGCCCTCACTCTGTCTTTTTACAGTTGAAAGCAGATAATACATCAACATTTATAGTTAGTACTTTCTTCCAGGCATCTCTGATTGCAAATTGCCTTTAAATACATTCTTTCAAGTCCACCAAGTAGCTTGTGAAATCATGACCTCTCTGATGATGTGTTGTGAAATTTCAGTTAAGGTACAGTGGGAAAGGCATGTTGTAGTAATTTAGATAGCAACTTTTTCTTTAAATCTAAACGGGGTCCTTATTTGACACGCTTCATTTCAGATATGACCTTTGTGTCTCTGCTGGGTCATCTTCTGGGTTTACAACACACTTGCATTCCTATAAAGCCTTTCACTGGGTGATCTTACAGTCTTTACAAGCTTTAATTAACTGAAGCGCTATGTCTGCCCTGTAGGGTCAGTAAATATTCTCAATTGCTTTTTGCAGAAAGAGGAAAATGTGGTGGAGAAATTTTAAAGGAATTCACCAGTGGGCAAAACGCTGCTGGGGAGGCAGGAGCAGAGGTCACGATTCCTGAACCCCCTTTGATGTGCACTGTTTCTCCTTATTCCTAAGTATGTATGGGGAAAGATGTAACCCAGCGTAGTGAGGCAAGATGTAGGTCAGGTTTCCTTTGTCAGTACATCTTCTGCCGTTTGACCTGTAAGTTGCTGAAAGCAACAAAAGTCCACGACTGAGGGGTTCTTTTCAAAACTGGTTAAAAAGCAACAAGCAAGCCCTGAAAGCCTCATTCCCCTCTAAAGAGCTATTTTTAGGAAGCTAAAGCAAAGAAGGATACCCAGGGGGGTCTGTGTGCAAAGTTTCTGTCTGACTGCCTTTGGATAGCTGAAGTTTTAATGCACTTGTCAGCCTGTCGCCATTTGTCTCTTGTGAAAAGCAGGGACCAGACAGAGCAGACGGTGCTGATGGCACAACATAGCTGCTGCGTGGTGTGCTGCTATGCAAGGAGGGGACGGATCCTTCTTTGAGGCTGCTGGTTTAAAGCCGGCAAAGCTGGAGGTTTTGTGAAGAAGCAACATACAGTGTTAATGTGGATCTCGCTCCCATTTTGATCACAGGATGTTGCTGACTGTCCTGAGCAAAAGGGAAAAAAGATTTCAACTGTGCTGTTGCTGACTACTTTATCAGAAAAATTGGAGTGTGTAGAGCATGAGCAGAAGGCACCAGATTTATTGATGGCAAGGTTTGATACCCAGTTTCAAGGACCACCAAGGAAAGAGGCTTAAGGGGGCATCATTGTTGTCCTCACACAGCTGTGAAAATCAGTCATGTGTGTCACCTCAACCACATTCCATCCCACTTGGGAATTCTTTTTTACCCTTGGGTACCTGGGTGCTTACTTTTGCTGAATGTAGAATGACTAATGTTGGAAGGACTTTGAGGCTTTATTCTGCATTTGAATATCCTGATTGCAGGATGTGGTCTCCTGATTCAGGGGGACAACACAAGCTGCTCTGTTGTTGAGAGAAAAGGGAAAGAAGTACTCGTGCTGGTGTAAGAGTCGCAGTGCAGCAAAAGTGCCGTGGGAAGGCAGTCCTTGCTGCTCGTGCTCTGAAACACTTCAGCCAGAGCTGAAGCACTGGCTTTATACAAAACAGGCTCTTGACTGTGAAAGTTGCAAAGAAGCAGAGAGCAGCTGGGCAAGGAAGGCAAAGCCCTCATTTACTGAAGTCCTTGGCAGTGGTTGTACCATTTTCTTTTACCCAGCACATGATAAGTAGATACAATAGTAAGTGCAGTTGTGCAACAGCAAAAACTGGATGAGATGATTTAGGTGAAATGAGAATTGATGAGGATTTAACTCTAAGGTATTATTGCTTTGATGTTTGCAGCTCACATATTTTCTTTCTCCCCTATTCTTCCTAGAAAATAACCCCCTTTTTTCTACAAGGACACTAGAAGGAAAGCTTAGGCACAACAGATTTCAGCTCGACTGATCAGTAATAAAAGCATGTCCCTCTCCTGAGAGCAGAGTTGCTCCCCCCCCTCACCCCCCTGAAAGCCTTATTAAAGCAGAGAAGGCTGCAGACATTACAGCGACAGATTCCTGTAGCCTTGAACTGTGCTGTTACAGGATAGTTACTCTGGTTTGAAATAGTAGTTGTCATTTTAAAATTGCTTTGAATTCTTGCCTTGAGACTTTAATTGGGGAGTTGATTCAGAATTGGCTGATAAAGAATTATAATACATCATTGAGTGAGTTAAGACAAGTACTAAAACAAGAGCAGGTGATGGGAATGCTCATTTAAAACCAGACAAAACCAGAATCAAAATTAAGAGCAGCAGACCCACAATCAGGTCTGTAAACACTGGAAACCAATTTATTAGCAAGCAGACCAACCCAGTCAGCTATTCCAACTGAAGAGAAGTTTGAGGGGGGAATGTATTACCTAAGGCATGGGAAGATACTGCAAGGTGAAGCTGTCAACCTCTCAATTCAGAAGCACCAACACAGGACATAGGATTCGTGGGCATTGTTCTGAATAACAAATTGGAGTTGTGATTTTGCATTAAGGACTCTTTACCTTGCGTCCAGTGGTTATTTCTGTTAAGTTTGGAATGTAAGAGTGATTCAAGTGGTTAAATGAAACTTAAACTGATACAGCTGAAGTGACTTTTTGTCTGCTGTAAGATTGTGCATCCATAGTTATCTCATGATTTGTAATCCAAAAGATCGATTTGCAGCATTTTAGGGACATTTTTGTGTGAGTGCTGGATACTTTATACTCCTAGGTAAGTTCACTGCTGTGTTCAGTGTTTAAAACTAGTTAGTATCCCACAGTAAATACCAGACAGCAGCCCTGTATTAATGAATCTGCATTTACATTTGATGCCTATTGCAAAAACTTTGTTTGCTGACATGATGCACTCTAAGGATGCAGATGCCTAACAGCAGCCTGGTATGGCAGTGTAGTACTTCTCGCTGTGTGTCAGGGAGCTGTGTGCGGTGGTGTCACTGCCACTGCCCACCCTCCAGATCAAAGCAAACCCAAGAGGAGGTCCTGCTGCAGCCAGGAAAGGAAACAAGGCATTGCGAACTGGGACATCACCCCTGGCAATGCCTTCATTGCATGTTAAGCCCATAGGAAATAATTTATTGTTAGTAAGCTAAACGCTTGGGTGTTTTTTCAGACAATTCCAGGTACGGACTGTTTTGAAAATACCAAAATGTTTAAAATTCCCTTAATCATAAGAGCAGAAATCTAATACTGGCAGGGGACTTCAGTCCAACTTAGAAAAGCTTGCTTTCTTTTGTCGGGGGGAAAGAAGAAAGCTACACAAACCCTCTGCTTCTTACCCCTTTTCCCTGTTGTCTGCCTGTGTTGTGTTTGCTATGTCAGAAGGTGGAACCAATGTTTCTCCTGTATCATATTCTGAACTAGCATAAGTCTGTTCCCTCAAACAGGCAAGCAAAGGGTCAGGAGGACAGAGTGGACCTGACATTCGTTTTTTGACAGCCTGTCTTCAGAGTTCGTGGTAAGATTCCCAGTGGTGGAGCAGCTACATAGGGAAGAGAATCTTATGCTTTTCTCTAACGTGACTGAAGTCATTTAGCATCCGCAGACTGGATCAGGAAGTGCTTCTTGACGATAAGCAGGCATGATGCTGTACTGCATAGCTGATTAATTATCAGATCTGGAAGAAGAAATTCTGGGATACCACTGCTTAAAATGTTCTTTGGTGGTCCCCAAGCTTCCAGTTTGGAGAAAACTGACAGGCTTGAGGATAAAAATGTAGCCACAGTCTTGAAAATGTAATGTGCTGAATACCTGAGCATTTGCAGTACTGAGATCCATGCATCACAAAACCAGATGACAAGCATGCATGTTCTTTTTCTGTAATCTGTAGGATTGATGTCACTTGTCATCATTGCAAAATCACTGCCATGCTGCCTGTTCTTTTTTTTATGCGCTCCTTTGGGTTTTGTCGCTATTTGATCTACTTCAGCATGTCCCAGCTCATTGATGTATTTGATCAATGTTTTGGCTGATTCGGTGTATTGGTACGTTCAGAGCACCCAAAATATTCCCCTAATGCAGCTGAAACCATGCTTTGATCTGAATTGTGTGACTAAGCTGAAACACTCCCCTTAGATTAATTTTTTCGCACTTAATATCTAGAGAACAAGGTTGTTGTGTACTTAAATAGGGTAAAAAAAGTGAGTATATTTGTACCTGTGTAACATAGTGGATTTAAGTGGCCCTATCTGTTCCTCTTCACCACCGTCACCCTTGTAGGCCAATTTTACATCTGTTTAAGAGGCCTTAACCAGCAGTCCCAAAGGAAAGCTTGTTCTCAGGTGGTTGGCAGCCAGCTGACTTGTAGGCAGCCGCATCTCTCACCCCCTGCCAACTTCAGGTCACAGGGTTGCACAGAGCAGCTTCATGCTGCTACAGGCATGACAGGCATTAACAAGAAATGGCTCTCCCATGTAGAAACCGCTGTGGCAGCGTAATCTTTGTCTGGGGCTGTTTGGGCAGCAGACTGAGCTGCCCTAATGGGAGTAGAACATACATTGTACAAGCAGTGGAGAGCCACACGGATACGGCCTGTTAACAACTGAAGGTGGGGCTGTGCTGGGATAAACCACCGTACCTTGTTATCCTGGAAAACTGGAAAAGAGGCTGGGAGTTGGAAGGAGCAGCAGCAGTAAGGAGCAGAGGCACTCTGTGTGCTTTTTGGTGTTGTACTGGTGAGTAAAAGGAGCAATGGAGGTTAGAGGGACATTGTGGTGGACAAGTCTCTTTCTCAGAATATTTTACTGAAAGCTACAGGTTGTCCCGGGGGTAAATATCATCATATGTTTGTTGTATTTCTGGTTACATGTGTTTGCAACACTGCAACCTGTAATGGTATGAAGACATTTACATCAGTGCAGCGTGTACTGGAATCTGTTTGCAAAAGCCTACATCTCCTGAAACCTTTCTGTAATATAGAAATTCCAATTTATGTCAGTTCCCCAGAATGAGCATCTAGGAGCTGTAGCTATGATGCACCTCCAGGTGGAATGCAGAGCTGTGCTTCCTGATGACAGGTTTCCATTGTGTCTGTACTGGAAAAGCCTATGTATATGTTGGCATGTGCTAAGAATAATTCCTAGCACTTCCTGATGAAAGTCTTGTTTAGGAGCTTCACAATTTTTAGATAGTAGAAATGCAAATTGTTTTTCTTTCCTGGAGAGAATCATTTTAGTAAGTCCTACAACTGCAAGGCAAGATTATTTGGGGGTGGGGTGGGTTGTTTTAGTTCTTATATTTTTCCCCACCAAAAATGAATCACAAGACTAAGGGAAAAAAAACCTCTGGGCTTCTCAAAATAAGATCAGAATTAGAACAAATAAGAATATGTTAAATCTCTGCTGCAGCTGTGCCAGCTGCATAATGGTAGCTGTTATATGCCATAGTGACATAAAATTGTGGTAGTTTGGAATGCCATGAGTAAACAGCAACATCAGTGTAACTTTCACACTTTGTATGTAATAGCAGTTTCTTGTGTCAGAGACTTCAAAATAAATCACTACTTTTTAACATAGGCCTGCTATAAGAGAGTTTTTGATGCAGCAGAAATAGAGATGCTCAGATTTAAAATGAAGTGAAAGAGAATTATAGGGTAAAGTGTTGTTCTTGTAAGTATGCGGGGGAAATACCATACTAAAATATGTAAGTACTCAAGGATATTCTGAAACACAGCTCTGAGAAAAAAAGCTAGTGATTTAATTCAAGAAATAAATTTGGATTTGTTGTGATTGTCTTTCAGTGGATGACCTGTGGAGCAGCGGAAGGTTTATTTGTGGCATCTCTTCCTTACAGTGCTATACTTCAGCTGTCAACCTTTATATCTGAATAGAGCAGTTGGTGAGATGGGAGCTATTAGAAAGGAAGCACAGGAGAATAGCATGGGAGGAATGGCTGCCTCTGTATCACCTCTGTATCCCGGCTGGACCAAAGGCCAGGAGAGGTCAGTTGAATTGGATGCAGTAGTTGCTGGAAGCAGAGCTCTGAGGGGAGGCTGGGGAGGAGCTGCAAATGACAGCCTGCTTTGCAGAGATTACAGATGTGGTATTTTGTGTCATTTCAACAAAATTTGCAGGCTGCAGGCAGGCTCAAGTTGAAGGTAGTACTCGTACTTCAGGGATAGGTGGTAATACTAGATCTGGATAGAAAAGACTTCCTACTCTGGTCAAATTCACTATTTTTACTTTCCCAATTTTCAGCCTTCCTTTTGCTTGTTTTGGTATTCAGCTGCATGTAAGCTGGTTTTCATCCTCTTTGCTACCACTGGGTTGGAAGGAACTGGCTCCTCCCATTTGTTCACCCAACTGTGCTCATAAAGGACTTTGTTGCTAACCCAGATGCTGAGGAAAGCAGTTTTGCTCATGGGTCAGCTCTCTCAACACACTAGTCTACTGGACTTGCCTGTGTAACTCCTTTGGTATCTCATGCTTCAGCTGCCTCTTGTTTTCAGGGGCTGGGATCGTATCAATGTAGTCAGAGAAAAGGTGGTAGCATCTCACACATACCCTCTCCTTCGCACTGTTTGCCACATCTGCACTGAACTTGCACAGAGTGTGAGCTCTAAAATAGTATCTGAATCAGCTGAGGCCAGTTCCTCTGAAGAAAGCAGGATCCCAAGGTGTGTGAAAGCCATGCAAGCACAGCTAACCCAGATGCTCATCTTGCTGTTAGCACAGGTTTCTGCTCTTTGCTACGGGTATAACTCAGTTTCAAAGTTTAGATCACCAGTTCTGCTGAGAGCTAGAGAGACTTCCCCAAGATAATTGTGTCTTAGGCTGCCTAAAGGATGTGGTCTGAAGAATTTCATAACTATTTGAGGTTCAGCTTAAATGTATGTGGTGTAGGAGCAGCAAATGTCCTGCTTTGCTCTAGTGCTACTCACAGAAATGTGCTTCCCTTGCCACTTATTAGGCCTTTCAAGCCTTGGTATTATATAAACCACATGTCCACCATATCTGTTCATTAAAGGCTCGGAAATATTAATGGCTCATTTTTTTCATAGCTTGATAGCACAATCAGGGAGCATATGGAAAGCCTGAGACAGGCAAGGTCCTTTGTAACACCTGCACGTTGTACTCTCCTACTCCTTTCCCCGCACCTGGAGGTTTATATTCCTTAGGTCATGTTTGTTTGACTGTGAGCAGTGGCTCGTATGCAGAAACTTGCTGTTCAGCATGGCTTTCCAGGAGAAATGTGAACTTGCTGAGTGTTCCTGACCTTGCTGCCCTTGGCTGTAAAGATCTTTCCATTGTATGCAGCTGCATGTACGGCAGGTTCGTGTTTGCCTCCTTGAAACGTGACAGGGATTAACCTTTTGCAAAAGCAAATTACAGAGAGCAAAACATGCCTGCCAGTACAGACTGCCCCTTGCCGTCTCTCTCCTTACTGGGGCATACGTTTGCCCTTGGCCTGGGACTCCATTTGGTTTTCTGCAAATAAAAGCATCTGCCTTGCTCAATGAAAAAAGCATTTTAATGAGGTTTTGGAGACCTTCTGCACTTTCCCTTGAAATTGAAATTTACCCAGGGACAGAGATTATTTTGGAAGAGCAGGAGCAAGAAAATGATGCCTTTATTGTGAAGAGTGAGAAAGCAGTCTGCTAGTTGTGTTAAAATGCCTGCACCTTTAATTAATATTGACTGAGACTTCTCAGAAGAGAATGGTTATATTATGTGCTGTGGCTGAGAGGATGTTGAAATACAAGCAGGAGTTATCAGGCAGGTTTCAATCAGGGCTGTCATCACTCTTGTGTTTCTTACTGGGATTTAATTCCTCTCCCTGTTTGTTAGAAGAGCTATTCACAGAACAGCTTTCCTTGTGGTAGATTGTTTTATAGACCTAGGATCTGACTTTTAGCTCCTAGCTGAAGAACACAGGGAAAGTACAAAGAGGTGGAAGACTGCAAGAATAACAAAGTTTAAATGAGTTGGAAATAAACATTTTGCAGTGTTAAATACTGTCCATGGACTAGGGTATAGTCTTCTTGTGGTGCATTCCTGAGAAAATGGGATGAGGTTCCTGTGGGGAATGGTTGGAGAGAAGGAGAGGAGAAATGAGGCCAGGGGAAGCTGTTACTGCCGGGAGGTGCCTCAGACGGGCAAGTGCGGATGATAAGGAAGAGCAGAGGGAAAGGGGATCTACTGTGGATTGTCTGCCTGAGCTCTGGAGGTCAGCTCTGGAGGCCACAGTTGAGGGCCTGGGTGCTGCAGTTTTAGCTCTTACGGCTGAAGGTGACCTCCAGAAAAGGCTCCCCCCAGACAAATAGGATGGTAATGCTGGCTCCTGGAACTCAGCTAGCAAGAATGCCAAGTAAAGGCTAGAGGAAGGGAATTACATTGTTTTTTGCTAAGTTAATAAATTGTCATTTTTATGTCTTTTCTGTGTAACTTCTTAAGCAAGACTAACTTGGCACACAAAGTGTGAAGAGCAGACATGCTTTGTATTTCCTCACAACATGTAAGGAAGCGAATGCATTACAGTATGTGTAGCATTTTATATCATATGCTGTTATTTTCTAAATGTTTTTCCTGAGTGGGGCAATGAAGTGTTATGGTTGAAAGGTGACTGCAATTGGGTAACAACTGAGGGAGAGGCACTACCTTAGAAATATCCTAGTATAAGACTTCCAACCAGAAGTCACAATTTTGGAACATTTAACAGTCGTTTGCAATTATGAATTTTCCAGTATGCATTGCTTTTCAGTATGGCTATTGATCAAAGCTGTGAGGGCGGGAACATTTGTTTGCATTATGAACAAAAAGACTAAATCATCATTTGGGAACACTGAGAATTGAGAGCAGCTTTCATGCTGACAGCTGCTTGACCCAGGTAAAGAAAATGAGCTGCATTTCATGGGCTTTAACCCAGTCTGGACTTGCTGCCCCAGGGAGCCAGCCCCTTTCTTGTTACTGGGGTTCTTCTGTTCAACCAGACATCACAAACACATCTACCTGGATCTGTGTATTGACAGACCAAAGACATTGCTCGTGCTCTTTGTGCCTGTTATTTAATTCCCCATATTATATATCTGATTGCCCATCTTAAAGGCTTGTAACTAGAATTACAAAATGCTAGCGTGTTTGCAGAATGCTGCAGTTGGCCAGCAGGTCCCAGGTAATGTGTTGCCATGGTACCAAACTGAGCTGGCGATGATCAGTGTGCCCGTGGACAAGTTATCAGTGTGATAGTGAATGTTTACACTCATTTTACTCCAGTCAATGAGACCAGCGTAGGTGGAGGAGAGCAGAGGGGAACTGAACAGATGGGTGGCTGGAGCCAGTGCTTGGTGCCACAGGGAGCAGTGCCCAGGCTGAGCGCTGTCTGCAGCTACAGAGGCTTGGCTGTTGCCTGTGACTGCACAGTCACTGCAAGCAGTGTTTTGTTTATTGAAGACAATATTTATGATGCTAGTAAGGGAGAAAAAGTATTTTCTGTTAACCGATGCTTGAGTGCTGTGGTAGAAAAGGGCTGGAAAATTTGCCTTTGCCCCTGGGCAGAGTTGTTGGTTAATTGAAGCTATAGGTGAAGTTGAATTCACCAAATGCGCCAGGTAAAAAGTACAAGTAGATTTACAGTAGCGCTTTGTAGAGGTATTTCTCAGGTGAAAGGGGTGTGATTGGGAAGTGATAGAGGAGCAGTAAGGTTTTGGTTTAAGATCTGATTTACAATGAGGGTGGTAAAATACTGGAATAGGTTGCCCAGAGAGGTGGTGGTTGTGCCATACCTGGAGACATTTAAGGCCAGGCTGGATGTGGTTCTGAGCAACCTGATCTAGTTGAAGATGACCCTGCTCATTGCAGGGGAGCTGGACTAGATGACCTTTAAAGGTCCCTTCCATCCAAAACCATTCTATGAGTCTGTGATTCTAAATGCTCCATCCCTGGCAGTGTTCAAGGCCAAGTTGGACAGAGTCTTGGGTGACATGGTTTAGTGGTAGGGGTCTCTGCCCATGGCAGGGGGTTTGGAACTAGATGATCTTGAGGTCCTTTCCAACCCTAACTGTTCTATGATTCTGTGACACATTTTGATTTATAGCAGCAGCAGCTAAGGAAAATAAGTGCTTTCCCTGTCTACAGAAAACTGCTGAAAAATATGTTCTCCTATGTGTCTTTTCCTTTCTTAATTGAGTTATACACATGACAGAAAGATCCTGGTGCTATTAAAACATGTGTTCTCTTAGGGCCACAACCTGTGACAGATACGCAAAAAAAGATTTCTGGTGAGGATTAAAGGTATTTGTTGAGAGACATTTTCATGAACAACAGTAAGAAAAGCAGAAGTCCCCCCAGCTTCCCAGTGACACAGAGCGGATTGAATCCTAAGTTTTGGGGTGAATTAAGGAAATACTGACTTTCCTACGCTCAGTCTATTCATCAGCTAAGAAGCAAAGCTGTTACTTTTCCCGTCTGAACCCTGTTTTCCTGCACCCTTCCTCTCCTTGCCTTGCGTGTGTGTGTGTGTGAGGGCACAGAGCCTGAGGAACTGAAAGTGTTTCCTCTCCTTTCCAGTGCTGGGTGTTTCAGTAGTCTCAGTGACTGTGTTTACCCTTCTGCCTCACAGCCTCAGTGAAGGAGCCTGTTGCTTTTCCTTGGCTGGACTGGAGATACATTTAAAAAACCAAAATAATAATATTATGCATCACAGATCACATCTTTCCTGTGGAGAGTTAATTCAAAGAGCCTGGGGCAGGCTGTTGACACCAGGCTGGAGAGAGGATGGCGAAAAGGCATGCCTGTGTTGCTAAATGTAATCAGTAGAGCAGAAGGCTTTGCTTGGGATGGAGCCATTTGTTTTCTTTCTGATTTTTTTAGGGAAGCACAGGTTTCTTGTCTCTTGAAGCAGCAGATGACACTATTTGATGAAAATGAAGTGGTAGTGTTTCAAGGACAGCACAAATGTGATGTATTCTTTCAATCTTTGCAGCTCTAGAGTGAATGAACAGTTACCTGGCTGGGTGTAAGGCTGTCTGGGCAGCATTGCAGCCAGGCAAACGTTTCTGCCAGTTGGAAATAGCTGTAGCTGCTTCTGGTGCATTCTTTCTTGTTGCTCTAAGAAAGCCAGCCCCAATAGCATCTGCTGAGGCTATTTGTTGGTCACTCCCTGTTTCTGATTTCATCTTTGTGGGGTCATTAGCAACTTGACATCTGCTAGTAGCTAGGGTCCTCACCTTCTCATAACTGGCTTTTATTATCCTTCCACAGCTATAATGGCCTCTTGTAAAGGGAAGCTCCACATGTGCATTGCCAAAAGGCATAGCTGTGAGCCAAAGCTATATTGAGAGTGGAGCTGTTGGCACCCTAAGAGCTAAGTCTTGCATTCTCTTCTCCTCTGTGACGCTTGCAACGTAAGTCTTATACCAAGTGTTACATGAAAAATAGCATGGACTCAAGACACAAAGTCCCAGTTCAGAACTCAGCTGTACCAGAGTGCTTATAGGGGAAGGGGTTCAAATGCTGCGTTCTGGTCCAGGGCAGTCACTAATGAAAATGCTTCACTTGAATAGTTACTGTGTTTCTGTCTCTGTGATTTTGTCTGTCTTGATGCTCTGTTGTTGTCCAGGTTGCTACGGCTGTGCCGGTATGAGGCCAGCATGAGGCCAGCATGAGGCCAGCTCTCCAGCAGGAAATCATGAAAAGAAAGGGCTACCTTTCTCCTCTCTTATTAGAATATACCAGGTGTGCTCAGCAACCTGGAAGGGCTGTGTTTTTTAATAGCTCAATGGCTGTAGTAGCCAGTTGTTCAGCATCTCTCCATGCGTGTTTGCTGTAATAATTGTGGTGTTCATTAATGCCTTTTCCAGGTGCTGAGATTAGCGTGGCTGCTGGTCAGCATCTTGTCAGTAGTAATCCCTGTGTGAGGCAGCCTCAGCTATTTAACCCGCTTTAGGGGTACTATCTTAGGAAGAAAGTCTCCAGTGAAAGCCCATCAGGCTGCAGAAAACAATGGTGCTGCAGGCAGCAGCAATCTGCCTGCTTTACTTGTGACCAAAAACATTTCCTTGGGGTATCACCAGGAGTACAAGGTGCCATTATAACTGCTGATTTTATGGAGAGATGAGAATTTCTGCTTCCTACCAAAACTGTTGCCATAGCGGCTATGTGCTTTAAGAATGGCTTCTTAATGCAATTTTGGTATTTAAGGTATGCCTTAAGGGTTATATGCAGTACAGAACAATTAGTTAAAGAGCCAACATGCTAAACCAGAGGCATAACTAGAATCAAGTATTTGGGGCTAACTCTCCTTATCCAAGCATCTCCATCACATCAGCAGTAGGCATGTCATGTTCAGAATTGCTTGTTGTAAGCTGCCTTATTTACCTGTGTTAAAATAATACCATGGGTTATGTATACTGCAGCCTAGGAGAGTGTGAGAGTCTGCACACACTTCCACGACCAGGCAAATTTTAACCATAATGAGAACTTTAAAAGTTCTAATGATGCAACTAGACCAAGTGTAAGAGGCTCAGTGGAAAACATGGTACAAGAAATAGGGCGGAGGAAACCAGAACAGGAGCTGGTTTGCATGTTTTTGCTCTGCACATATATGAAAAGACATACTCAGACTAAAAGGAAGTTCGAGTTGCAAATATCAGGCTGCAGCATGGTTAACTTTGCAACTGACTGTTTTGAGGGTTTTTTTTAGTGTTATGTCATATCCAATACCTAATTTCTACGTACTGGGAGAAGGAATTTCAATGTAAATTGTATTTCATTCTGCTCTTGCCACATCAGCGTGGAAAATGGTAAAATGTCTTTAGTTTGTATCAATTATTTTACTTTCTCATTCTTCATGCATATTGTCTAAACAAATAAAAAATCCTCAGGATTGCAACAGCCTAATTTTACTAAGGTCCTTTTGTGAATCTGTAATGAAAAGTTAAGTAAGCAGAGAGGAGGGGAATAGAGAGTTTTGTTAGATGCCTCCAGCTGTAGATGTAAGCCACAAAATAGAAGCTCAGGACCATAAATGCCACTGTACCTGTATTGCATTTGGAGTCCAGGGGTTGAGTGCAGTGCAGGGTTACATTCTGAGTAAAATTCTTTTCAGAGTAGAAGTGGCATCTATAGCTGATTAATGGGGCAGAGTGCTCCTTTGTGTTCCTGGTCCAGCTTTGGGCTGGGGACCAGTCATGCTGTCTCCTGTTAGCTGCAGTTGTCATGGACAAGACCAAACATCACCCAGCATGCACACAGGTTTCTAGACTGGTTGCTTTCTTCCACTGGCTTCCGTGCTGTAGCCAGTAGGTTTTGGAGACTTTCTTCAGTAGTCAGCTGGGACCATTGAAGCACTAATAGCTGAAACAGGACGAGGTCAGAAATGGGCCATAATGGGCTGTTTGTGGAGGTTCTCTGATGCCCATACAGCAGGGCAGGCAGATATCTTTCTGTGACCCCGTTCAGAGCAGATACTCTCTCACCAGAGCCAAGTAATAATCAAAGTGCTCATTTAGACCTGAAACATGTTCCTGCCCACTGTCTGCACTGATCCACAACCTGCTACCCCACCATAGCTCTGTTTTCAGGAGACCCATCTGCAATAACTGTGGCTGCATATATTTATTCGTATAGTTTAAAGCACCTGGTAGAAATTGCAGCTGCCAGTTGATGTTTGTCTGCAATATCCTGAATATAGAAAACTCTCATCCTTTAGTCTCCTTCCTCTCCCTACCATTAATCTTAGTTTTGCAGGTAAATGCATCATATACAGCACGTTTGCAAAGTGCCGGAGGAATAGGTGCACGTAGGCCTACCCGCTGTCCTGCAGTGGTAAGTATTGAATCAACTGCTTTGCCAACATGGCCATTGGGTGTCTTGGAGCCAGAGGAGTCACTGCATGCCTATGTAGCCTGTCCGCTTCAGCTCAGTTTGCACAGACCACTTGCAGCTTTGAACAAGGAGCTGCGAGATGATGTACGTTCTTCACTTGCCAACCCCAGACTCACAGTCTCTACTACTTTCATCTGACAGTTTGCCAATTATATTCTGCCAAATATGTCAGAGTAAATTAAATTTGTAATTCTGTCTCATTTTTCTTTAGTAATTTTATCACTGTATGCTCAATGTTATCTGTTACAGAGTCCGACTCTTGAATTACAGGCACAGTATGTTGAGTTGGAAATACCATCCTCGATAGGTACTGGCAGTCACAGATATAATAATTTATCTGTCACATCAATATGTAGGGAGGGCTAATAGCATGGTTTAAAGTCTTTTTTTACTGTGTTCTTTCTACCAGAACTTAGTGTGGCAATTACATGAGTCAAAACTAAGGTAAAATATCTGTTAAAGCCTGGAAGACAGCTGCATTCCATCTTGAAATGCCATGCTGGTATGTTTTAACATGTGCTTTAGGTGGACTGAAGAACTGGAACTGTATCTGAAAGAATGAGCTCTGAATGAGTGTAAAAGTAAAGCTAATTTTTAAGAAATCATAGTCTAAATTCTGCTTTCTTCCCATCAGAGAAGGATGTCAGTGGTATCTTCATAGCTGAGTCCCTGCTGCCCTCTAGGAATATTTATAATGAAATATTGTCAGAAATATCACTGTATGTGTATTGTAAGATGTGGATTCCTTTATTAATGTTCTGTCATAGTGTTATTGAAAATACTTCACATTTCTACAGGGATTGCTGTATTATCATATCTTATTTTTGTGGATACCTCTGGGAGTTCTGCAGAGCCTCTCCATTACTGCCTAGTTCTTTAGGGCACTGGCAAAGACAGCAGAAAGTTACTTGTAATTTAAGTAAATTAAGAATTAAATCAGCTTTTCATTTGAGCTTACCCTTGCCTGTCAGCAGAATAAAGGTTGTGGCATTGAGCAACGCTCAGTTTAAGATTCCTAATAGAGAAATGTTATGCAGCGAATCTAATAGGAATTCTATTTCTATCACTAGAAAGGTTTTCTACTCTAAATAGTCCTTAGCAGGATACTTAGCAGGCAGTGGGCATACCAGCTCCATATGTTATAATGAGAGGTAGATCTAAGCAAACCCACACTGTGAAGAAAGCTTTATTGCAACTGACGTTTTGTAACTCTTGACAATTAAGATCAATACTGGTGTCTCATCATCCTTTCTTTTGCATTTCGCCTCACAGGAGAGAGTAAGTGGTATGACAACATGGTGTGGGATGTGTCCTCTGTTATGAAAATAGCGGATTAAGTAATTGTCTGTGGTTAATGAATGCCGCTTGATAGGCAGGATTAGTCCAGAGATAAATGCAATGGAAATGCCTAACCCTGAACAACTGAGTATCCTGTAAGGTCCTTTTTTTAAAGGATTACAAATTTCAGTTTAAATTAATAAACGTTTGAAAATGTTTCAAGATAGATATTCAACTGATTATTTAGAAAAATATTTTAATTAATATTTAGCAAGTGAGAGAAACTGCACCATACACTGTTGACATGTAGCACTTCAAAGCACACAGCGTCAAAGGTAAGACTGACTTCCTTGAGTTCCCTACACAGAAACTGTGTGTTGACAGCAAAGCAGAGCCTGGCTGTTGGCAAGGCCTGTCATGTCACTATGTCCAGGTTTGTCAGTGGCAGTGGGAGACAGCAGTGGGATCAGAAGGTTGATTTTGTGCAGCGCAAAGCTGAGAAATGAATCAGTTGCCTGATTTCCAGCTCAACTTTTCCACTGCACTGAAGTAAACTCAATGATAAGTAGGCGCTTCACAGTGGTGAGGGTTTTCTGGAGCACATCCCTCCATGGTGCGCATGTGCAGTGTAACTGCAGGAGGTGGCTGCTGTGGTGCTGGTGGCTGCTGGGTTCATTTTCGCGGCCTGTTGGGTAATGTGGGCTTTGCAGAGAAAGAAAATAGTATCTTCTGACTGCTGTGATGAAATGGTGTAACAGAAGAGTATCTGTCCTGTCTTATTCCTGACCGTGTCACTGAACTGTGTTCAGTGCGCTGTTACATATTTTTTGGGGGGATCAGTTTCCCTGATCAAGTTAGTTTGAAGGTATAATTACGTAGTAAAATTAATTTTTACAGCTGATTAAAGAAATAGTTCATTTTTTAATGAAAGCTAAATGAGAGAGACTGCAGTGTTTTCTATAGAATTGAAAATGAAACATTTCTGGAGTAATGCTTTTGGCTCCAATATATTCAGATATGCATTCTTCCATGACATGATTACCATTGATATCAACAGGTGTTCGAGAAAGAAGCAGCAGAGAGATTTACATTTTTATTGTCAGTTAAAAGATCAGCTTGCAAAAGCCTGCAGCTGATGTGTTTGGGCCAGTTTAATACTGTTGTTCTCAGCGGAAATATTCCTAATTTGCACCTTGTGTTGGAGTTAGAATTGCCTGTTTTCTTGTGTGTGATACAGAAAAAGTATTGATGCAGAAACGTGTGTTTCTACTTACATGTTGCAGTCAATGAAACTGTGATGGCTGAGGTGAAATAGGCAACTTAAAGTCAAGGTCGGTGGAAGCCAATACAAACCCCTGTAGTGAAATTAGAGACTTAATTTGCTATAGACTGATTTACACAAGGGAAAATAGTATCACCTACCCAGAGTTGGTAAAACACAGAATGAATATATGCTTATCGCTGTTAATGGATGTCCCTGAAAAGCTGTTTGTCTTGCATCTGATTTGTCAGCTGGTGTAGTCTGGCATGTGAGGTTGTTACAGAGAGAGAATTTGTTGAGGAGCAGGTTAATCCCCAGCACTGAGCCAAATTCTCCACTAGTCCTGAGTCAGAGGAGCAGCCTGGGCAGCCTCCAGGGGCAGAGCGTGGCATGGAGAGTGCATCGCAGCATCACTACAGCTACTGACCCTCCTGTAGCAGTAATGTCTGTAGCCCACTGGTTAGGAGTGTTGTTTCTGCATAATACATAGTGATTTTCACCCCTGACTCACTCCATTGCAGCATAGCATCACTGCAGCCTCTGTTTTCTGGGGTTGTGGATAGGTTTGAGTGCATGTAACTCAAACTGCAGAAGTGCATTGTCGAGTTGGGTTCGGTTGGCTGGGTGGGGGTTGGTTGTTTTGTTTTGGTGGGGTAAGTTTTGGTTTGGTTTTTTTTTTTTTTTTCAGATAACTCCAGTAAACAGCTCAGTGGTTCTCAGTCCAGAGAGGTTTTCTGTACCCAGCCTTCTGTTTTCAAAGGCTTGCCGTGCTAACATCATGTGGTACCTACTCTTTCATTGTGTCTGAGGCTTGTGTATGGTGATACCATGCCACACTCACGATCAGTGATTTTGAAAATCTCAGGTGCTTGCCTCCTGGGCTCTCAACACTGCTGTGTTTCAGTTATGTTTGTGCTTTCAAGGTGGGTGCAGAGACCATTTTCTAGGTCTGGTTAAGAGCGAGGAAGCAAGTCTCAGCCCGTTGCTGCTAGGCAGGTACAGCTTGCTCAAGTTATCAAGTATGTCCTTCAAGAAGCACTGGGGTCTAAATACCATTTATTCCCAGTGCAGAAGGAGCCAGATGCTTATCTTTTTGTTGACCGTACCTGAGGCTTTTGTTCTCCTAGAAGTTAGTGCTGCTTCTGATAACTGGTGTTTCCCCCCTGTTGTGTGGCTGATACACCTCACCAGTCAGGGAGGAAGTAGGAGGGCATAGAGGGCATGTAGCTCACCTGCTGTTGATTCAGAAGCATCAGCTTTCCTGTTGAAACTGGATCCTGAAACTCATAGTAGTCTGGAGGATCTCTGTGAGCAGCTGAGCTTGAAATGCCTACACTGTAAACAGCAAGGCTTAAGTTCAGCAGGCCTGGGGAGATGTTGAGAGCTGCTGAGTCAGTTCTTTGGGTGGTTTGTAACAATTTTTATGACTCTAATTGCATTAATTTCTCTGATGGGGAACTTATGCTTTGGATCTACTTGGGGCTTCTGTTGTTGGTTGGGACATTTTATTTCTATTTTTATGAATCAAATTCTTATTTTTTTATGTTTAAATTCAAGTATAGACTGTGTACTCTGTGTTTACAGTATTTGCAGCAGAAGATTTAGGCTGAGATTAACTCCATGACTGCCTTCAATATATGGTCTATTCAAATGTCAATTTTTTCATGTCAATAACTTTCATATCAAGGATCATATGTGCCTTGAAAACTGGTGTGTCAGTGAATTTCTGTTCTTGTAGTAGGCCAGTGCAAAGTCTGTGCTTACTTGATACGGCTAAATTCTGTTTGTAACCTCACAAACCACTCATGGAGCTTAATTTGATCAGGAGTTGAGGTAACCCCTTTTTTCTGTGTCATCACAAACACTGAAAAATTCACAGAGACCTTTTAATTCAATATTTCTGATTATTTTTGACCATTTTCAGATCACATGATAGAAAAAGCCATTGAAATTCTGTGCAGTAGTAGATAAAGGTCTCGCCACCAGCCTGTGTTGCAGTCTCCTTATTTTTACAGTACATTGAACTTCCGGTGATGCCACTGAGGGAGACTGTACTGCATGTATCAGTGTATTCAGCATGTGGGGTGCAGAAAGGAGAACATATTTTGTACCCGAATGTCATCACGTAGAATACAGGATCGTGACACATTTGCTATCCATTTCTTACTGTTTCTAAGTGCATTGTCATCTTCAATATTATTAATCTAATTTTCTGTGTTTTGGTGAGTCTCTTCTAGATTTCTAATACAGTATAGCTTCCAGGTCCTTGCCTTCACAAATGAGCAAATAAATTACTGATTCCCAGAACCTGGCTGTAAGACTTAGCAATTTCGCCAGTATCTCTGTCAAAAGTGGCTTTTTGAGTGTTATTTGCCTGATGGAGTCCATGGTCAGGATCAGCAACTCCTTTATCCTTAAGTTAACAGCTCAGGGACTAAATACAAAGGAAATGAGTTAGGGTGTAGGCAATATGTTTGACTAATTTCTTTCTTTCTTTTTTTAAATAAAGCATCTCTACACTTGTCCAGGTTAGAAAATGCAATGTTTTATTTCAGAACTTGTGCCAGTATATGCATTCTTCCTTCCTTATCCAAATGCAGCCTGGGAACAATTTCAACGTAGTTTGTCCCACTGTGTCCCTCAACTTGCGCCTTCTTTACAGTAGGATTTTTGGCTTCAGTGGAAGTTTATTATATACCTGATACTGCACACACTGGGATAATTTACATGGGTAGCACTTCATTCCTTTAAACAAACCATATGCCCACACAAACAAAATACCCAGCAAATATGTTTTAGATGACAGCTATATTTCAGTTCCCAGACCTGCATCTTAACCCCAAAATGAAATTAATTTCACTCAGCTAGCTGATCTGCTTCACGTAACCCTTTGCTACAGAGGAACTGTTTGATGTGTAGAGTTTGTGATACAAATGACATGAACATCCCAATTTAACCCTGTATATTGGATATATATGTATATTTTTTTAACCCTGTATATTGGATAGGATTAGGAGCTTATCCCAAGCATGGCCTACCAGTCTAACTCTTCTATAATGGAATTGCATATTGCTAGCCCAGCACTGGAATTTGTCCCTCCACTTTACCTTCCAGTGTGGTTCCTGCACCTCCATGCACACATCAGAAACCTCCTTTCATGCTTGAGAAATATCTTCAACCATTCCATCCTTCCTCGTCCTTGTCCCAGCAATAATTGCATTTTCAAGGCTAACAATACTTTTACAAACAATTTATACACAAGGACACTGAACTCTAAGGCTAGAATGGCAAGTAGCCTAATCCCTACTTGATTAGGGATTGGATACTGGATAGGATGGCATCCAGGCATCTGACTTTGAGTACCCAGCCACCTTCTTTCATAAAGTAACTGTTCTGAATTTGCTTTTGTGAATTTACAGTTGGGTTGATTTATTGTGTGTAGGCAAGATTTTCCTGTGTGTAGTGATGCTATTTCTTTCTCACCATGTTAACTGTGCTTCTGGCTAATCAGATGCCCATGCTAGGAATGAGATAAGATACAATTTTGTTTTGACTGCTTCCAAGGTAAGAGTTGTTGTTTGCATGGCTTCAAGCAGATTTGGTAGGCTGCTGATATCCTTGTTTGTCTTCTTTTGATTGTAAGCCTCTGTTGCCCCTTGCAAGGAGGGGAGGTGGAGAGGCAAATGTATTTTGGAACTGCAGGTGAATTCTATGGATATCAGAGCAAAAAGCTGTAGAGCTGGTTAAAAGGCTGCTTATGACCTGAGATACGGGCAGCATACAGTATTAGCACATTTCAAACAGCATTTCTGTTGTCTCACTCATAAAATAGTCAGTGTCTCTGTGAGAACCACACAACTAGATTTGACAAGAACAAAGGCCAAGGTGAGCTGGTTTGCAAGGTAGACAAAGCTTCTAATGTTGTTCTGGGGCTTTGGTAAGCCATGCTGTGGTGATGATGGGAGCAGTCCATCATCTGCACAAAGAAAATCCAGTTAGGAGCCCATAGCTACAACTCCTGGTACATGACAACAGAAAGTCTGTTCTGTTACTGAAGCTGAGACAGGTGACTTGTATCTCTGGCCTCTACAATAGTGTGGGTAGCAGTGTAACAGTTGGTTTTGATTATCTTGAAGGTCTTTTCCAACCTACTTGATTCTATGATTCAATGAAGGGTTCTCGTGGTTCGTACCAGTACCAGTTATCAAAGGACTGTATTAACTGAGGTGGGTGTGTATAGCCTGTTCTAGGATGGCTCTGAAGTGCAGTTGGAGAAATGTTTTGGAAAACTTTCTTTTCAGTGCTTTTAGAGAGCTCACTGGTATGAAAGTCAGCAGAGAATTGCAATCTACTGAAGGTATGACCCTGACGTCTTCCTACAATAGCATCTGAAGGAAGTGTAGCTGTCACCAGTCTCTGACACAACAGGCTTGGTGCCTGGCTGTGGTTTTCACCAGCTGTGGTTCTCTTGCAGTCTCTGAGAGAGAATGGACATGCTGTCTGGGAAGTGCAGTTTTGTTTGCTAGTATCCCAAAGAAATTTAGTCTGTTTTGCAGACTATTGTCCATAGATCAAACTGAGGCAGCTTCCAGCTGCTTCTGTAGGCTTGAAGCATTATCGCACAGTTTAGCAAAGAAAATAAATTGACTCGTTTGTCATATATATCTGTGTCACAGCTGTCTCACACCAGCAGACAGTGAAACGGAAGATTTCCTGCAGTATACATACAATCCTGGCCTTTGGATAACCATTTTGTACCTGTGGCCCATGAAAGATGGGTTAGGAAGGGTGGTGGAGTAATGAAGTGGTGGGATTCTGGGATTAATGCATTGGAGCTGACACTGTCCAAAATGTAGAGAAAAGAGCAGCTGAAATAAGGTGTCTTAGATTATTTCCATCTGCACCTCGTTGGAATATAACCATTTTCTATTGCACTATTTACCAAATTCATTCAACACCTCATTACTTCAGGAGTGGATTACTATAATGAGCTCTGCATGGTATTATATCTCCAGACCACTCATAAACTGGAGATGGTGCGGATTACCATGATGATTTGCTTGTGCAGTGGAGTTGGATGGGGCTAACTTGACCATAGTACTATTGGATGTGCAGTAGCAGTGTGCTGATATGTAGGTAATAGCATTACACCTTCTATAGTTATGGTGGTAGTTAACTGATGAGCAGATCTCTTCCTGTGCAGATCTGTTTCATGGAGCTGTAACGGAGGTCTTCTGTGCTGCTGCTAGGAGAAGATGTTTCCTCCAGTTGCCTCTCTTCTGATGCAGCATTGCTGGGCCGTGTGGATCTGTTGGTCCTTGTGTGAGACGTGATTTTTCATTGTGTGATGGGAGGATGAGTGAAGTTATTCCGTGTGTTGTTAGATTTCAGTATTCTTGTTTTAGCCTGGGAAAATAATTAGCAAAGGTAATTTAAGCATTTTACGTGGTACATGAGATAAAGCAAGTAATGAAGAAAAGCCAGGTATTTGGTATTGGTTGGCTGTTCACTTAACTATGTGAATGGGGAGTGTTGATCCAGAGTCATACTGAGGACTAGGTTTGCTGGATAGGAAATCCAGGTACTTAAGATGTCTGGAGCCTAAAGAGAAAGAGCCCAGACTCTGCTCTCACCCAGTAACTCCTCTTCTGAGCACAAACTTGCACTCATTATCTGGTCTCCAGAGGTCATTTCTGAGATCCTATCTTAGCACAAACACAGCCTTTTGTTGGCTGTCTCCACAGGTGATAGCCTTGCAATTTATGGGTTACTTCTTTAGACCCATGAGGTCAGGAGCGTTGCTTACATTTAAACAAACAAACAAGCAAAAAAGAGTGGCTAGACCTCGTGTGGAGTTACTAAGCACACAATTGTGTTGACTTAGGGATAAAGCACAAGAGATTGGGAATAGTCTGAAATCAGCAGCATTCCTAAACTATTGGGTTTTGTTTGGTCTGTCCCTTGCATACAAGCTCTCTGGAAAAAGGTCTAGGAAGGCATGAAGGCAGGGCGCTCATGGTGAACCTGCTCTGCCTCTAACACAGGTGAGAGCTGCTCACTGCTGTCTGGGAATGTGTGCCATGCCTACACCACTTTCCCTCTCATCTGAAGGTATATTCCTGCATCTCTGTCTGACACCTTCTGACACCATCTCTCCTGAAACCTTCCTTTGTCACTCACTTGTCTTTGTCACATGGATGTAGCTTTTCCTTCTTTATTTTTGCACACTCTCCCTTCTCAAGGGTGGGGAATTCTTCTTGCTTGAGCAAACATGTAGTCTAAAGAAATTCCTAAAGAAACAGCAGCTGCTGAATGTAATGACTCATGTAATGAATATAGTGGCTTATGATCATTTCTCGTCTGGCATGGATAGGTCCCAATCTTGGCATCTCAGGTGGATACACAAATGGAGTCATTTGATGAGAAAACAGCTTTCAGACTAGCTATTCATTTTCCTATATAAATTTCAAAAACTCCACCAACAGATTTCACGGATCATCACTGTGAGTGCATACAGTGTGGACCTGCTCCTGAGAAGCGAAACAAAGCAGGATGATGGATAGAAAACACAGGAATGAAGGATCAGGGCTATATGGCTTGGGACACTGAAGCACACAGAACAAGCAGGGAGGAAATAAAGAGTTAGGTGGAAGGTGAAATGAGAGTTTGGTTATGTTTATCTGCCATTAGATTAACACTGTTTGATAAGCCCCAGCTGTTTTCTTACCTTCTTATTGAAGCAAGTGCTAATTGGTCAGTCTTGTCTTCTTGTTTCGGGTTTTTCTAGAAAATTTGCAAACTGAACTGCAGCAAGTTGGTATTTCATGAATATTTCATTTCTACTCTGTCAGTGTATATGTAAATACTAAATTAAAACAAGTTTTAGCACCTCTGCTTTATTTTCTCATCATGTAGCATTCCTTGGCAGAGGTTTAGGGCTCCCTTTGTGCTGTAAACTGAGACACCCCTTTGCTTGCAGCAGAGGACTGCACATAAGGACAGAACATGAAAGCTGAGATCACCAAACTGAGCTGGAGTAGAGACTTGATAGTTCCCAAGGGAGATCCCCAAGCTTACTGTTCTTCTGAGATGTGTGTCAGGATGCCATGTAGCCATATCACCAAAGGAACCTTCTCATGCTTTATTACTATTTATTACTATGGAAAATATATGGGAGGAGGGAGGAGGAAATGCCCCATCTTCTCCAAAAAGTTGTTTGGATTCAAAGAAATAATTGTTTTATAGCTAAAAAACTCCCCTAAACTTAGCAATTTTGGCTCTCATTTTAGCTAGGAGTTTTATTTTTTTCATGAGGATTTAGGCTTCAAGAGCACAATGCGGTAGGAGACTTCTTATTTCTGGGAATCTTTGTTGGAAGCCTCAAATTTTGATGCCTAGATGGGTCTATTGGGATTTCAGCCCACAAATAGGGTTTCATTCCTACCACACATTCATGTGTAAGCAAACACCTTTGTTTTATCATTGCTACTGGAGCAGAGCTGTTAGACATCATACCTGAGTCTTTCTGAGAAGCAGTTACTGAAAGAATTCACCTTTCAGTGGCCCAGCCCGTGTGGTGGCAAGTCTGTTTCCCTGACCTAGTCATGAAAGTTGCTCTGAGAGGTTGAGAGTAGAGATCTGTGAGCTTAGTTACATGGCCAAGCAAAATCTATGTTGGGGAGAAAAGCTATTAAACTGCAGAAATCTCATTAGAAGTCCTTGAATGGTAAACTTTGCTATTAGTTTTTCAAATTGCAATCTTGGTGCATCTGAGCTCTTCAGAGTTATTCAAGGCATTCTTCTGAGAATTATGCATCTGCTGTAAGAATGCATAATGGCATTTAGTTTAATATAGTGATTCATTACCTCTAGATTTGTTTACCGTTCTAATTGTATAATTTTATTTCTACCGTCGTTTTAAATTAACCTATACTCTCCCCCCAGATCCCGCTGCCTTTTTAATTTTCTCTTCCATGGGATATTGTCTCATCTATAATTATTTTACCAGCATATAAACAGTGTTTAATATCAAAATAATGTGCAGAGTAAGGCACAAGGCATTTGTCCTGATTTTGCTAACAGAGCGGAAAGCAAGAGATTGTTCTTTCTCCTTGCCTGTGCCCAACTATTGGAAAACTGGCATGGTGACGGGGGCATACATAGCATAACTAGCATACTAACTGGCTAGTGGGGGAAAGGGCCAATCTGGTCACTGGGGTACAGGTCTGGATCTGTGGGCCTTTGGGTCAGTGCTAATCCATTTGTTGATCTGCCAGCGTACCGCAGACTACTACAGAAGTTCTTGTAGAAGTATCTGTAGTAGTCAAACCCTCTAAGAAGGAAGGTTTGCAGATCACTGCTGCCAGACACATTTCAAGGTATTAATAGCTAATCCTTCATAGGAGGAGAAATCATCAGGTTCTTTTGTATAAAATAAATTTATTTACTCTGTGTATACCAGTTAGAGGACAGAGTAATCTGAATATCAGACAGTACATTTCCTCTCTCAGAAGTCTCTATCCAAGGACTAAAAACTAATTCTGTGTGAGTGTTGTCTTTGAAGTGTCACATAGGCTTACTCAGGTGTGACTAGCAGCCTGGCCACAGCCATCATAGATCACAGTGCAGCCTGGTTCTTTACCTTGCTTCTCCGGGGAGGATTTTTTAGCCTGGTTTGAGTTGCTTCCTCCCATTGCCAGGTCACTTCTTTCTCCACCTGTGGGTACTGTAGCAGCTCCAGATGGATAAACTATGGAGTAATGTGGCTTCTTGTCTTTTTAGCAGGGTGTATTTTGGTCATTCAGCTCACTTCTTGTGCCATTCATTTTGAGCAAGTCTTTTCTGCTCATAAAAATCCTAGCTACTTGACAGTCAAGCATTATTCTCTCCACTTCAGTGCCGTCTAGTCATAGTCATTTGTGAGGCTGAGCATCAGCTGACATTGTATCTAATATATGAGGAACATGGTGAGATTAACTGGATATTGACTGTCTGTCCATGGCAAGAACATGTCTTATACAGACAAGCAAAAATTAAGTTGTAATAAGTTTTAGTCTCTTCCCCATTTAATTAGCTACAATCAACTTCAGTTTTTCTTCCTTTTGTGTGATTTTTCCCTGTTTTGTTTTTTTTTTTGTCACAGAATTAAGAGTTACTTATATTCTTTGTGTTTCTTTCCAAGAGTATTCTATTGTTAAAATATGTATTGATCATAAGGTGAACAGGAATACAGTTCCCATCACACATGCTACATTTTTAAGTTGTAAACACAAATATTTGGAACTTGCTTATAAGCCTGAATATTCAGAGTTTGTATCCAACTTATTTTCTTGCTAGATCAGAAAGTGTCAGTGGAGGTGTGCTTCCTGTGCAAGCATAGTCCTAGAGATTAAGTCATGCTGCTTTTTCCAGAGCTGTACAATAGATACATATTTTTTTTTCCTTGTAAAGCTTTGAACAAACTATTTACTTTTGGATGCTTTTACTATTGTATTTGTAATTTAAAGGTGCTATATCACTGACCTTGGAGATGTTTTGAAGGTGAATTCTTTGAAAGGAAGTTAAAATTGTGCTGTAACACACAGTTGGATGTCATCTAAATATTGTCTTTGATGTATTTTCATTTGCTCTCTTTCATTTTTCATTTTGAAAACCTAAGCAGACACAGGTAGGAAAGCATTTCTCCTCCTGCATCTCCCAGCACTGGCTGAGCAGCTCTTAAGAGAAGGGTTTGATGAGACTGCTTGCACTTGATCTCCATGTAGAAGCAGGGAGACCCCCAAACTGGAGTCATTCCTATAGACTCCTCTAAGGTTGCTGTACTGCCTGCTGTTCCTGGCTTTGGGCTAGATAGCAGACACGCAATTTAGCTCTGTGTGAGTATATAAAACAATGCTAAACTGAATGTTTCATTTTGGAGAGAAAATTGCAAGGGAAGAAATTATTTCAAACTCAGGACTAATCATGTTTGTGTCTGAAAGATTGACCACAGCATCTGGTAAAGTCTGAGGCTGTTTCATAGCACATGGAAGAAGCCACTTGACTTTCATTATGATATGGAACTTCTCTTTGTCTGGCAGCTGCTGGCTATACCATAAAATCATTGAATCATAGAATGATTTGAGTTGAAGGGACCTTAAAGATCATCTCATTCCAACCCCCTCCCGTGGGCAGCGACATCTTCCACTAGACCGGGTTGCTCAAAGCCCTGTCCAACCTGACCTTCAACACTGCCAGGGAAGGGGCAGCCACAGCTTCCTTGGGCAACCTGTGCCAGTGTCTCACTACCCTCCTAGTGAAGAATTTATTCCCAAAGTCTAATCTAAATCTCCCTTTTTTTAGTTTAAAGCCATCCCCTCCTGTCCTTACATGCCCTTGTAAAAAGTCCCCTCTCCAGATTTGAGAGTGTGGTGACCCAATGCCAAGTATGCCTGCATGAACAGCTTAGAAGAGAGCTGGTATCTCCACAGTGTGATTCATCTCATCTTAGAGTAAGCTCCAAAGAGAGCTCCAATGAGTGGCAGTTCTTCCCTGCCACAAGTAGAGCGTACAGTGACTGCCTCAGATTTAACTATGTAACTGCTTCCTTACTAGTGTATCATAGGAACACATTTGTGAGTTGTTCTCAGACTGAATGAGGATCTGGGAGGCAAAATCACTTGTATGAGGAGCTGAAGCTGCATTGGTTAACAGTGGCCTTGAAGCCACTTAAGCCAATGACTAGCTGAGCCTAAAATCTTTGATAGGCTCTCTTTGACTTGCCTACTGAAGCATTTGTTAGTGAGAAGAGGCAATGAAAAATCTTCCTTTAATTTCCAAACAGCTACTGTTGGAGTTGATGAATAATACTATCACTGCTTACCACATCTTGACTGATGGAGGGCATTGATGTCTGCTGTTTCCTTACTCATATAGATGGCATCAGTCCTCAAGTGTTGTTTAATTTTTTGGGGCTGAAGAATTCCTCGCTCTTCTCCTAAGAAGGAGTGAACCCATGATGAGCATTTCATGATGAGTATCTCCATGATGAGCATGCTGTGCATACTGCGGCCGAACAGTTTTTGAGTTATTGTGTCAAGGCTTCTGTGGATTTCTTCTTTGTGGAAAGTTGACTTGAGCGTGAGTGTAGAAGGCAGAAGGGGCCATCTTTATGTGTCAGAGGTAGGGCTGTGGCTGAGGTGTGGATGAGGTTCTCATCTCATCAGTGGTCCTCCTCCAGTGTTTCAAGAAAATGGCAAATGGACACAAGACACTCTTTTCTTTGTACAAGAACTATCTATGAATGTATGTATATCATCCATTTTACAATTTTTCTGCACCATGGACGGAGTTATTATTTCATTCCATGCAATGTCCTTTAAAAAGCAGTATATCAAAATACACTGGGTTTCTCCTTGCAAGTACTTTTTGTTAGTCTACACTGCCAGAAATGAGACCTAAGTGATCTTTGGCTAAACAAAGGCATCCTGTGGTATATAGGCTCCACCTGTCAAGGTGAAAGTCTCACGAGAGCAGAGTAGAGGGGCAGGATCACCTCCTTCAACCTGCTGGTCACGCTCCTTTTGATGCAGCCCA
>JBCJKH010026487.1:0-14813 GCA_039877255.1 Loriculus beryllinus
ATTAAATCTGAAATTTTTGTTGAACATTAGGCAAGATGCTATAGTGACTTTTCCGTTAAAGAATAATTGTTTTAAGGAAGGTGTGTAAAAGCAGAGTCTTGATCTTTAAAACTAATATAGGCAAAGTATGATAACAATATTAGAGAATCAGTTCTGTGTTTCCAGGTCTTCCTGTCATGATGTAATTGGCCTTCTACATGTTCAGTGGTACTGAATTCAGTGAAACCACTGAGTTCAGTGGTACTGAATTCAATTAACTAAGCATTATTCTTTTATAAATACCATGTGCAACATTAAACAAAATAATGCAGTGGATCTTGTGTGATTAATAAACGTACTGGACCTCTAAGTGTAGCACTTCAGAAGTTAAGCAGGTGCTGTGTATATGTCATGTACTATATATAAATATATATATATACATTATAAAACCCATTACTTCCATTATTACAAAAGTTCAACCTTGGATTTCAGTGTGCAGGAGCCAGGTTTATAAGAAACTTAGTTCACAGTAAATTTAAGTTTCAACATGTATATAAATTGAGCTTTGGCTTTCTAGGGGTGTGCTTGTGCATGCATGAAGAATGTCCATGGAGAGCATTGGTGAAGTTTTCACAGGGTTAAAATAGAACACCAACAGAAAGAAGAAATGCACTCAATGGTGTAGAACTGGAGTAATTATGGAGTGAAGAACTTGCCTAATGTGGAGTCAAACTTGACATGGTCCAAACACAGACAGTGTTGATTACATGCATGGATCTGTTGGAACTATTGTCTTGGTGCTACAAATGCCCTGTGTATAAGTAAAATCTCACTAGAACATTTGCTTTTGATTTGATCATTCTGGAAGAATTCAAGAATATTCTTTTTACTTTTTCACCTTTAAGGATATTTGATGCTGGGGTTGGAAGGACTAGAATACTACAGAATGCTCTAGCGGTTTGGTTCTTGATGAGATAGTACAAGAAAATCTGCCACATCTCCAGTATTACAGAATCGCAGAATAGTTGAGCTTGTAAGGGACCTCTGGAGGTCATTTTGTCCAATCTCCCTGTTCAGACAAGGTCACTTAGACATATGGTAGTACCTGTGGCAGGAAATTAAAAAAAGGGTCAATTATCTGCTGGGAAATATTTTGGCAAAATACATTTTTTCTCATTAAAGGGAATTACATTTGACAATTCTGTTGGGGAAACGTTGTAGTTTATTTTGTGGATTAGTTGTTTAGTCATATGTTGCCATTATTTCTTGATATACCAATAGCAGCAGTACATAGTGGTCACTGCTCTTATTTGCGTTGTAAAATGACACAATCTGATAGTAGCTATAAAGGTTTTATTTTTAAATGCTAATAGAAACAGGAAACAATCTTGTGATGTAAGAATACTGAGATGTTTCCATAACTATTAAGTGCCGTGTGTAAGGATTTGAAATACAAAATGAGAAAAGTCAGCCCCAAAATTTAGTAGCAGTGAATGTGTCATGGATTAAACATTTTAAAAAGAATGAAAAATAGGGCTAAGACATATAAAATGATATTCCAATCCATATTTTTTTCTATAGTTGCTTAGTATACCACACTTTTTCAAAATATTTAGCTTCACAGAAAAAGGTTTTAAAAATATGTGTTTTGAAAGTTAAGGTGCTTCTAAATATTTAGAAGCTAATTTCCTTTGAAAGTTAATACGTGTAATTTAGTTTCTTAGTTTTCTTTTTGGGCAGCCCTAGCAATTTTAAGATTATTTAGAGTAATCTGCAAGTTTTATAAAATGGAGCACTGCAAATTAATGATGCAGCTGTATTAGCTGAACTTCAGAAGGCTTCAGTGAAGTGTGAAGTTTTAGTTGTAGGATGAAACTGTTACTTCCATGGAGGTGCAGGTATTTATTTCTTATGTGAGAGAAAATAAATAACTCTTCAGGATTTCTCTTTTAATAGGGGGAAAATCTTAACCAAATCAAAATTTAAGCCATATTTCGATAATGAAGTTATAATAGTAGTAGAGACAGTAAACTTCTCAAGTGAATAAGATAACAAGAAGACTCAGCCTGAAATAAGATAGTCTCATTTAATTTCGTCATGTAGTATGAGGTATTAGGAAGGTTGAAAGTAGAGGTGAAAAATGTTTTCAGAACTCCTGTTTGCTATGAAAGAGAAGATGGGTTATTGACTCACCATTGCCAAAGCACCCAGTGCCCTAATTTGCAGTAGTTGTATTATTCTACAAGTTGGTTCATCAAAACAGCAATCATGGTAAGAGCAGAGGAGAATGAATTCTTGTTTTGATTTCATACTTATTGCTTTGAGATTTACATAGTCTCATAATAACACTTACCAGCCATCTGGTTTCCAGAGGAAAAAGTTTTTTTTTTTTTTTCTTACTGGAAAGCCTAGGACATAGCATGCACCATTTAAAAGCTCATTGTCTGGAAATGACATAATGACTTTGTGTTTTCAAATTATTAATTAGCGATTAACTCAGAAAACCAGCAGGTTATGCCAACTCTAGGGGAAATACAATGTGTTTTGCGCAACCTCTCAATTCCTATCAGCAAGAAATCAAATTAAGGTAGTAAAAAAGCAAGCAGAGTTATTAAAGAAATCAAGTACCTTGTAGCATACACTTCTAGTTTATTTTAAAATGTGTAGTTTGCTTATTTGTATTTTTGGGTTTATATACCTGTATGCAAAAAGATGTGTAACTGTAAGTGTCACATAAAGTTGTTATTCTTCAGTAAATCCTATTGTGTCTGTGACTTAGAATACAGTATGCCTGTATGGTTATATTACATATTCCTGATACGATGATGAAAGTCAGTTTTTTTTCATGGTGCTTGTAAGATGTATATGCTGATGAAGTAGAGATTAGTAATTCATGATGTTGTCAGTTATCACAATAAATGCTGTAATGCTGTTGTTCTTTGAAAATCTTAAAAAACCCAATACAAACCACATTGAATCCTTGTGGTGCACCATTGTAAACTACAGCAAATATTATCATTGTAACTAATCATAACTCATAATTTTGCAGGCAAAGTGAGATCTGAATGTCCACAGAGAAGAAACTATGAATTATTATTCCTTTGCAGTGGACCCCCTCAGGTTGGGATTGCTTTACTGGAGGGGCACTCTTGATGCCCAGTCTGTGGTTTGTTGTGGCATTTTATTCCACCTGACTTCTCAGATTATTTGGTTTCTATTTATTTAAAGTACAGGTTATTGATTTCTCTTACAATATGATCTAAAGATTTAGTTCTCATTTGAGACCCTTCATTTTTGTTCTGCATATTGACAAACTCCATTACGGGATTAAAAACAGTGAATCCCCTGTAGTTATTTGAAATTCAAAGCTCTAAGAGTATAACTAACTAATTACATGATTCTGTAGCTTTTACATTCTGTTAAGTAGTATTTTTATTATATTTGTCAAATGATAAGAATCTCACTAAGCTAAATTACCATTCATTCTAGTACACATCTACTAGACAAAGATCATGAAGTTTGAGGTTTAGCTAATTCCTAACATCTCAGCTTTCCTTTGCTGTTACTTTAGAACTACCAGTTACTTAAAGCATGGTGGTTTTTTCCATGTGTGTCTGTTATATCACATGCTGTGTATTTAAGTTTTTCCTTTAACTTTGTCACTGAGTTATAGGTATTTAGGTGTGCTTACTTTTTATTGATGTCTAACCCATATTAGCACTGAATCCTATGTACAAGTTCTGTAGCTTTGATAATGTTATTAGAGATCAAATTTGGGCTTTCGGGCTCATTTTTCTGCAGTATTCTGTTTAGCTCATATTAGAAAAGGGGAAGGGGAAGCAATAATAATTCAAAGAGAAATAGCAACATGTGAGAGAAGTCATGAGTTCATTGCTGATTTCTGGACCTTGAAAGTCCGGTTTCCTTTGTTTGACTTAATTGCATTATGACATACAGAGATGAGAGACCAGTTTCTGTCCGAGGAAATGCAGCTAGAAACAAAAGATGAACAGGAATGATCTTCAGCTACATACAGAAGTAGGAAATATTAAATAAACAGAAGAAAAAAGACCCCTTAATTTTCTATAGCAGTATAGGTTGTCTTTGCTGTATGAGAAAAATGTAAGGATTTTGTCTTGAAACTGGAGATGTAAAATTACAGTGAGTAATGAGTATGTATTCCTCTGGTCCCTTAATGTACTTGATGTGAGTTCCTACTTTCATCGTAGCTAATGTGCTGGCTATTAAATACACAGCAGCAGCATCGTAAAGTGGCTTCAAAGTGCTTCTACTTGCATGACATTTTTCCCTCCATCAGGTGAGTGAGACCAGTGATTAGCAAATACCAGTATCTATCACTCACTACTCATGTGATTGATTGCTAGGGAAGTTCTGTTTGGAGTAAAGGATGCATTAGAATTGGAAGTAGAGAGTGAACTTTTGCTGCTTTTGTTGCTCTGAAAAGATTTATGCTCGAGCATGACTTGGCCATGTGCAAGATAAAATTCATCTTATTTGGGGTATAGTGTTTGAAACCGCTTTGCTATAGTGGTTGTTGGTAAAGGAGATAGGCTGTAGAGAAAGACTTCTGAGTAGCAGGCAGTGTATTGCCTATGCATTTGAGATATTGAATGATGAGATTAGGACACATGAAGAAGCCTCTGTTGCTTACCAGTATCACAGTTTGCTATGTCTGGAGGAAAGGATTCACTGAAAATTTCTGGATCCTGAATCCTCAGAGAATTTCATTAGGCTGTTTGGAGCAGCACGATGGAGATGTTATTTAACAGGTGTTGACTGCTGGGTGTAGACGTGTCTATTGGACTAGAGACCATTGAAGGTCCCTTCCAACCCAAACTATTCTATGATTCTATTCCTTGTTCTCATAGGTTGAATAAAAAAAAAAACCAAAATCCTACTAAATTGCTCCTTTAATTTTCATATACTTTATTGAACGTAAAATAAAAGAGGAGGAGGAGGGAATTTCCTTTATTGGAGAGGTGAATATCAAAACTTAAAATACTTTACCTGTAAAAACCAACATGAACGTATGTTAAAAAGAGTTCCAGATATCTCATATATTTATTATTTTTATACAATTGTATAGATATAAAAAATTAGTGATACTTGTGTATGTAAGAAGCATCAAATACTTGTATTTTTATTAGATACATATAATTTTAATGAAAGACACAGAATTGAAAAGCCATCTTCTTACACAAATAATGCTTTTTTTTTTTTTTTAGCCGTGTAAAAAAAAAAACCAAAGCCAACAACAATCCAAACCCCAAACTTTTTTCACACTTGCATAGCTTAAACAATCCACTGGAACTAGATAATGTTTTCATCAATCTTAGCCTTTTATCAGGGGGCCAATTACATTGCTAGTATTTCAGATTAGATTGCAGTAGTTTCTAAAATTATTTTGTAAAAGTTAGCAGATAGGAATCATAGAGAAATAAATGATGGGTTTTAAAACTATAAAAAAATACCATAATCCAGGGAAAAATGCTTCAGGGATAATATTTCTCTATAAGCAAACAGGCAGTTTTCCTTTTTTTGCTGTTACATTTAAGAAAACTACTGGTAAACTATCATTGCAAAATTATTTATAATGTAGAAGGTTATCTGTGAGCATCATAGATCCATCTCTGAGAGCTTTATACCAAACTCTGGTTTGCTTTGAGGGCCTTAGGTAAAAATTTCCCTCTGGTATGGTATTGAAACACGATACTTGTTACCTCTGTCATTCTCTTCCTCTTCTTGTACTATGCGAAATACACAGAAGAGCATCTGCTGTTAAACTCTTATGACTGTAGGTAGACTAAGACAGCTAAGAGCGAGAGTAAATAGTCTTCTCACGCTGTATCTTTGTGTTTGATAAGATCTCTGTAAAAAGTTGTTCCTCCTGATTTCTTTTGCATACAAGGTTAGAACCTTGACTGAGATGCCACCTTCTAGTAAGTGTTTGCAGAGAAGAGTTTATTGTCAGTCTCAGAGGTTGCAAGTGTGGCTGCTTTAAATTAGTAAATGGGTGGTCAAGATGGGACAGTAGTAGGAGCAATGGGCTAGAACAATTAGTGAGTACAGTTTGTGAAAAGATTTTTGTCATTGTTAGCACTTGTTAATAGTTTCAAAAATCCGGTTTCAACTAGAATCAACTTCTTTCTGAAATATGGTATGTGGCAAAGTAGTTGACTGTTTGAGGGGTGGGTTGGTTTTTGTTTGTTTTGTTTGTTTGTGACTCTTTCTCTTTTCTTGCTCTCTGATAAAATAGAACAATGTTTGTTCTAAAACAAACAAAAAATTAGTGCTAATGCCACCCTAAATATTTTAGACAAAAGAGAAGAAATACTGAAGAACCAACTTATGCAGCTTACTGTCCATTCACAGACACTAGACGTGTTCTTCAGTGCTCACTTTCAGTGCTTTTCGTTGAATGCTTAAGCCTTGAACATGCCAAAATGTTTCAAATTGGGAAATTTATGCACACAACTTGCTTGTGTGAAAACACAGTAGAAAACAGTAATTTCAGTTTTACTGTGAGGTAAACTTCTGCCTGGAGATTGACTTACCTGAATTTGTTGCACTGTCACCTTGCATTTCAGTGCTAGCTCAGGTGCATTAGCCCTATATGGTAAAAAAGCACAATTACTTTTTAGCCATTAAGACAGGCCTTGTAGATCTGTCTTAATGACACTGCTTGAGTTAAGCAAAGTAGACGTGGGAAATAAGTTTAAATGCACATTTAATTGTGACAAGGTATTAATTACCTGTTGTCTCAAGTTTTTACATTAAATCTGGCGAGAGTTGACTGGTGAGACGTACAAAATGTCTGAAGTGGCCTGTGTCTACCTGGGTGAGGGATCATCAGAAGCAAGGATCTGGCTTTCCAAGGACATAAAAAGATTTTTAGGGGAATCCACCAAAAATCATCTTTGTGGGACTGAGGTCCCTAACTTGCTGAAAGATGCAATACAGTTCTCCTGACATATATAGGTGTTGAGAAAATTTTAAAGTTTGGACAAAATTGTCTATTTTAATTGTGTATTCGGGAAGGAAAATAGGAGCTGAAGCAAGATCAGTGACTGTACAGTAAGTGACTTAATACAAAAACCTCCTCACCCTTCTTTTCTAGTTTAAATCACGTTCTATATTTCAATTACCCACTTTACCCTAGAGCAAGAGCAGATACTGTTATTTCCATTATTTTTCCAAAGTATATAGATACATCATAATTAAAACTTTCTAAAAAAGCCCTTCCCAGAACGAAACTTATATCACTTATTTGTCAGAAGACAGAACAATGTTACTAATTCTAGAAGATCCAGATAACCTTCTGTTTTATTCTTTAGAGTATTGAAGCACACTTTGTAGGTTTTATTTTCATATAGTGGCATGGGATCAATTAAGATGCCTCTGAATTCACACCCTTCACTGCTACCAGTTCTGCAGTAACGTTGGCATCATAGAACTATGGAATTCACTATTAAAACTTCCACTAACCTGTATTTCAGGAAGTAGGAGTTCCAGAATGAAGTTGCAGCTATTAAGTCTTCTGTACTGTCACTGGTGCATTACATCTTAAAAAACCCTGGCATTTAGAGGCAAACATAGAAAGATCCATACCTTGAGTGTTTTCCAGTTTGGCAACACTGACTGCCAGCAGATAGGAAGATTTGAGGAGAGGAAGAGTCTGTGCCCTCTATGACAGTTATATTTAAAAACAATTTCAGTTCTTCAGCAAGTACGATCTTTTATGATTATTTCTGCCTGCACATTGTGTAGTAACAGTGCTCATATTGAGGTAAAGTTGATAAAGCCTCAGATTCATCTGCAGGATAAATTTCTGACTTCTGTAAGCTGTACAAGGTGTACTTTGCAAAACAGAGCCCTAACAGTGAAAGAATTGCTGTGACTCCTGTGGATAGGGGTATTAGAGTATTAAACCTGTATTTCAGCCTGAGCCCCTACTTGAAAACTGTGGTCTGATATTTAACTGTAGCTCATGCAGCTCGTGTTTTGTGCTCATCTTTTTTTCCCATGCATATGAAACTTTGGCATTAATGGTATATTTGCATACTGTTTTTTGAAATTAATGTCTCTCTGAGCCTGTTTTGAATGGTCAGTTTTCCATCATTTCATAATATTGATTGATTAGAAATACTCCAACCTTGGCTCTGAGAGCAAACTGGCTATAGGCACAGTCAGTTTTGTTGTGGCCTCTTGGGTAACGGTAGGTGAAAAGAAGACAAGAGGGTGAATGAAAGTGAAGTTCCAAATTAGGGGAACATTTACAGGTCTTTGAAAAGTTTATATACAAGCACGGTTAATGCTGTCATGTACCAAAGCGCCAAAAGACCTAGCAGTAAGGAATATTAATCTACTTTTATAAAATCAAAGGGTTCATTTTTTTTGCTGTAAAGAAATAATTTGAATAAAATTTGACCCTTTCTACAGTAGTCCATGGGTCAAATTGAGCCTACTATTAAAATTCTCTAATATCTTTCTTGTATTAGCATTTCAAAACTCAATTTAAATATTCACAGAGCTCTTTTTTTTAATAAACTTAACAAAATTCAGGTAATTTCCTTCAACTTTCTTGATTGAAGGAAGGCAGTAGGTACAGATATAAAAAAGATGTACAGCTACGAGCAAAACCTGAAATCAATTATATATAAGAAATAACATAACACATGGAAAGAAATTAATCAAAAGGAAAAATTTCCGCTGTATGATTTCCTTGGTCTGCTACCTGCAGGCAAGGAACATAAATGAAAAAAAAAAAAAAAAGAAAATCAGCATTCTTCTTACAGATAAGGGAAGAATTAATAAAAATGTTTCCTTCCTACCAGATCCCCTGATGCAACTTATGTTGAAAGTGAGTGGCTGCAGGAAAAACTTACATGTTTAAAAGTGTAACTCCTTTTTTTTTTTTTTTTTTTGGCTACAGAACTATACTTTTATACTTTATCTTGCTGTTAAGTTCAATTACATCAGGTTGGTATGGATTTATAGTGTCCAAAGAGCAGCTCTTTTCCATTCCTTTTCCTATTAAGTTGGTTGTTAAATCATGGTCATAAAGTTCCTCCCAAGCTGAAAGTGAGAAATGGTTCATTCTACGAGGGTGCCAGAAATGAAGATGTCAGGAGTTGGCGCAATCTTCCAATCTGGAAAAAACTTGTGAACTTCAGCCAATTTACGTAACAGACTTGAAAGATTCATCGTGTGCAGGTAGCATTGCGTTTCTTGAGTACAGCTGTAAAACCATAGCAAGGATGACAGAAATAACTTGGTTAATCTGAATAGAAAACTCAATGGACTGATGAAGGAGACATTTCAGTAAAAGTGGAAGTGGTTTGTTTGACAAATATTGACCTTATTAAGAAATATATTTAAGGACTTGTTGTTTAGTTGGTTTTTTTTTTCCTAAACTCATTTCCCAGTTTGCACTTCAGTCATCTACTGCCAATAGCATGTTTAATTTTAAAGCTATTCCTGCAGTGGTCAGTTTGTCAAGATTAGGTATCACCATCTGCCACCTAACTGAAGCTTATTTAGGCACTGTCTTGTCCTTTTCTCTCTACTTTCATGAAATTACACAATTTAAAATATTTCCAGGTCTCACAGGGAGGAAGGGAGAGACAATATTTTTTATGATGAAATTTGAAAATTGAGATCTTTATTAACTAGAAGCCAAAAAAGAGAAATAGAACGGACAGTCATCAGGTCTGGTTGTTGGGGTTGGGGGAGCAACTAGTTCAGTAGGAAGATTTTTCATATTACTTTCTTTTATTATCATCTATGATGTTAGCTGTTGTTGTGTACTTCCCTTTCTGTGATTGATCTAGGTACCTCTAGTTGAACATTCTCCTTCTCAGGGGAATATTGAATGTGTCAGTGATTGAACAATACCAGACAGTCTTAGTACTTGATAGAAATTGTAAATTTGTTCTATCACTACAGCATATATTCATCTCATATTTTATCAGTCTTCACCCTGGTTGAACATACAAGGTCTGAAATATTTGAGCCTGGGCACTTGAAAAGTCTCTACAAAACCCGTGAGAAGGCCAGCTTCACAGCAAGGAATTTGGGAGTGTATTTTTGCTAATGTCTTGTAAAAACTTCTCTGAAAGGAGGAGCTGGATTGTTTCTGTTGTGGTTGTTCAGATCACTGCTAAGCTTGTCTTCAGGCTGTTGTAAAAGCATAGGAGTTAGAAACAACCACTCCTTTCAGTTAACTGTATAGCTGAAGAAGTAGCTAAGAAATCTTGTATAGAAATCTTCCCAGAAGGAAACAAACTCTGAACTACTGTGGGGTGTCTTAACCCCAACTCCCAGATTCAAAATGAAGCAAGTTGAACCCTCTTTAATACTTTTAATGTTCCTGACTGAATGATGTGAATCAGTATAAAGTATTTGCCTGCTGTTTTTCTTAGGTGATTGTGTTTAGAAGAAAATGTTCTTGAAACAGGAGACAAATTTTTCTCAATTTATTTTTCTGAAGCTTTTCCCTCTGTAATCAGAGAGCATCACGTACCTGGGTTTACTATAAGAATTATCTGTGTGCGTAGCAGCTTATTTTCTTAGGAAATATTGGATGGATCCCAGAGAACATGCATGATGTTGATCTACTGAATTTCAGGCCTCTCTGATTTATTGGAGTTGTTATTATTTAATGCTACTACATCTAATTATACTCATTAACCTCTCCCCAGCCACTCACTGTCAAGTATTGTAGGCTTTCTGAAGCATTCTTAATTTGTTAAGAGCACTGATTTATGTTGCTGCTCTGGGAATGTAGGAGAATATTGGTAGGTGGGAAGGAAGCTAACCACTTAACATTTTCATGAAATAATTATTTCAATGATACTTTTCCACTGTAGGATACATGAATTGTAAGTGCAAAGCACTGGACAGGAAAGCATATAAGCATGTGCTTAATTTGAGCCTGTGTTTAAGTGTTTTCATTTAGGGAGAACGCTGATAAATTTGACTATGAGAAATGAGTACAGAACTTTCCCAGTTTGATGTTATAGAATTTCCATTATTTCATTATGGTTACAGTACCATAAAACTGAAGACATGAATTGATGTATCAGGACTTAACATTCTCAAGGGGTCCAGTGCTCAAATTTGTGTTCTTAGGAGTTTTTGCTGTAGTAAAAGCATCTTTTGTGAAGTGAGTACAAATCCTTTGGTGGTTCATTCGTACACTTTTCCATGTATTGAAATTCTTACAGTGTTGATTTTGTTTTGTTTAGCTAAACATGGCCTATCTTTTCAAGTGATGAGGTAGCATCTGTTACTCATTGTGTAAATATTGCCACTTACATAGCTATCTTTTTTGTGTTTGTATCTAGGTTTCTGCATTTATATTTAAGTATATGACTATTTGAGAAAGACATATATCTTTTTAGCATTTAGTACATTAATAGTGCTAAAATACATGTCCTTGAGTGTCTGTAAATCTGGTACAAATTAGAGAGCACGGTTCAGATTTCCCCACACTGCACTGCCAAGTGGCCTCAATCAGAAGTAATTTTCTCCATGAAGGCACATGCAGCTCACTCCTCAGCCTCTCCTCCGTAGATATTGTTATTTGTATCAAATTATATGTGGTTTTTCAAAGTGGACTACTGTGTCCACTAAGCCATACAGGTTTCTGCCACATTGACTCTTTCGTTCCTGTCACGAAGTGTACTGTTTTCTACTGCCTCTTGTTTGTCTATGTTACTTGAAAAAAAAATTTAAGATTTATGGTCATATCAATAAATATTCATGAAATAAAGAAAGTACCAAGAAAATAACAAACCTTTCAAAATCCCTGTGTTGTGTATTTGCTTGTTTTGTAAAGAAAATATTTTTTTCAGGACCTCATGCAAAATCTTCAGTGAAGATGAGAGATTGAGTTTTTGCCTAGTGCATTTGGGAATTCTTAACTGTATCTAGCTAATCAGAAGTTTCAGAATCACCTCTCCTTGGATTACATCACGTTCTTTTATAAAGGTCTAGTAGGAAAAGAATTGCTTAAACAAAAAGACAAATGTCTCGAATGTGTCTGGAATTAAATATTCAACTAAATTCTTAAACCATTTCCGTTTGAAATGTTACTGTTTTATTTAAGCCTAATCATATCTCAGAGCTGTTTACTGTCAGATCACTGCGACATTCAGATGAATTTCAGTAGTAGGAATTATTTGGATTTGCATTGCAGTGTCATTATGGCAGTTGGTTGTAAAGTCACACTGATCAGCAGTTATTGAAAAGGATTTTTTATCAGAACAGAGATGGGACCTTAACCTTATTCCAGTTGAAATAAAAGCAAACACAGTACCTGTTGTGCCATAGGTGCTTAATTACATAATTGGTCTAAGTAATTAATGTAATACTAAATCAACAATTTAAAAGAAATGCAGAAGTATAATACTAAATTACGTGATTAAGCTGTATTTGAACTGTTGAAGGTAATATATCAACATAGTAACAGTTGGGAAAAAAAAAGCACTATCAGAGGAAACAGTTGACAGAAACTATTATTTTTAAGGACTTATTTTTGTCTGTATGACTCTGTATTTTTAAATATTTTAAACTGGGGAAGAAGTTGAGTAAATGCTATGTAGGTTTTTCCTTAAATGGAGAAGCTAGTAAAATTTGAAAACCAACCTATATGCTTTTAAACCAGATAATTTCTTAGTTCTCTAGCTGACTTGATTTACCCGTATCAGTAAGAAGCTTCTGGAAGCACATGGCCAAATTAGGCAAACATAAGCCTGCAGAGTTTATGTGTTTGCATTAGTAAAGGATATATAATTGCATATGAACTTTATTGTAAGGTTCTGAAAATTTGTTGTATATTTATGTGCAAGTAATTAGATGGAGTAGTCAAGAATAGAGTTCAGTCTGTTTATACTTACTAGTAAGTGGCTGTTGATTTTACTGTTTAACCTGCTCAGTGTTTGAGTAATAATTAAAAATAGTCACAGAAAACATATGTTGATAGTTCACATGAAATTAGCAACCAAGAAATACTTAATTTTGCTGTTACTCTTGTGGGTTGATCTTACTCATGTTGAACGAAGCCTTACTCTTTAGTTAAAGTTACCAGCTTATAGCTCTAGGCATGAGCTGATTGTATTTGAACACTTAAAAGATGACTCAGGATAAGTATGACAGAATTCGTCCCAGGTATCAAGTTGTAAATGGGTGACTTAGGCAAGGCAGCAGCAGCCTGAAACCTAGGAAGAATGTTTATGCACTGATCTGTCAATTTCAGCAGAAGTCATGCTGTGTTTTTGAGAAAGGGGTCTGATGTTAGACCCTGAGTGAGCTATTACATAAATCTCTGATCTATGCCTATATGCAACTGGATAAACATCACTGGCTTCTGTATGTAGGTTGGCATATGCAAAGCAAAAGCTGGCGTAGATGCGCACATGCCTCTGATCTTAGATGTGACAATCTTTACATTCCTGTTTTCAAATGCTGCTTGGACATGTAACTTTAGGAAGTGTTACATACCTGTTCATCGGTAGGATGTATCTATGGAAGTATTTGTCAAGAATATTTTTCAGCCTGAGATTTCTTTAAAAGATAAAGATCTAACTCACAAAATGGCAGGGGTTTGAATCTGTGCTGTGGAGCTCATGTGTACATGGTTTTTCTTCTGCCTTCTTGGAAACAGTGTCAATGGAAATTATGAGGTGTGTGTTTCCGTGACTGCTGCAAATAAAAACATACCAACTGCACCTCTATTCTTTTCTTAATTAATGTGTGGTGATTATTAGCTTGTTGATTATGTGCTGATGAGCTGATCAAACATCTAGAAACAGACCTAAATGTTGTGTACACACGCCAATTGAATTACTTGCAGATACTTTGCTTTTGCTGTGTTTTTTAAGACACTTATTGAAAAAGTCAAATGAAAAAGAGCCAGTCATTCAGCAGGAAATTGACTTACACTGAAATACTGGCTGAAGTTTACATTTTTTCCCCCAAATTTAAAATATTTTGAAAAACTTTTAAAGGCATGTGACTGCTTTTGAAACATAGCATTTATCCATCTTTATACATGGCAGAAATGTATGTTTCCCTAAAATAGCATGGTTTTGTGTTTCATTGTGTTTGCTTGTCCTTCTAGTTTATTTATCCAGATATTACCAGGAGTGCACATCAATAAGTGGCTCTACAGATAATGTCACATATTGATAATCCTATGAAATATGAAAAGTACTTTTTTATAATTTGTGCAGAACCACTTGTGCTTTCATTTCTGCTGTGAAACTGGACACACGAAAGGTGCCAAATCTGCCCATGTTTAGCTGCAGTGCACTGCTCCAGTGCATGCTACTGCTTTGTTCTCTGTTCCGTACAGTGTGATACCCACTCTTCATTCTGTGTGCATATGCAGTTGCTGGATTTTTTCCCAACATGTCTAGAAGGTGCAATTAACAGTAATGGATACTTTGATAGTGAGGATCTTTATTTCTTCAGCCATAATAATAGCCCCTTATTTTAGGAGATATATTGTTGAATGACAGCTAGTCATTGAGCTGGTTGGTGGGTGTGCGTCCACAAAAGCAGGTTCATTTGGTCAGATTCTCATCTGGCACAAATAGTCCTGTTTCCATGTAAGAGGGTAGGCTATATTAATTTATGGAATCCCAGCTGGGAATCTTAATCGATTTCAATAAAAAGTAACCATCATTTTCCTCTGAAGCAAGAATTACACAACCTTGCATAGAATGAATTTTGCTGTTTTAATAGATGTAGGTAGTTACTGGTTCATAATGAATTATATAAAATTAGATTGTAGTCAATATTTGATTTAG
>JBCJKH010026493.1:0-79198 GCA_039877255.1 Loriculus beryllinus
TCACCTCAGCTTTCATCAGAAAGTCGGTATTCCAGAAAAAAGCATACTGCTATGTTCTTGTCCTCTAGCTTGCACAGTCTTCTTGTTCTAGGAGGGAGCAGATATTCCCCGAAGGGCTGCTGAGACGATGTGACCTCATGCTGGCTGGTGTGGTGGTGGGGTGGGAGCTCTGTCCAGAGCAATGGGAGCAACCATTCATGCAGATTGGTTTTGATTTCAAGGCTGGACATGAACTGGTTTGGATGCCCAAGCTGGTCACGCCAAGGGCTCCATTTTGGTGTTTTACTTTAAAGTGTCAGCCGAAACATTTGTTTTTTCTGTCATTTAAGTTAGATGTGTGATGAACATTGGCTGAAAAGAGAGACTATCACAATGACTTTACAGCAGTGAATTTTATAGATTGTCTCAGTTTGCCAAAACGATTCAGTTTTGCATCTGCTGTAAGCAGCAGTAACCCTATGAGGAAAACAATGCAACACCCTTGAAAACCAAATGAGGCCTCTTTCTTCTAAAGATGACAGTTGACTCTATTTTTTTATGATGTCTTTTAAAGCTGCTAAATTGTTGTCTAATCCTTACCTCAGGGCTAAAAGCCTTTCAAGAGAACAAACACATGTAATATGAAAAAGGAAAGGTCTGTGCTGCGCACTCTCCAAAGCAGCTTGTGTGCAGATAACTCCTCAGAGGTTGCATTCAGATGAGCAAATGTGACAGAAGTGCATTCAGTAATAACAATATCCTCAATCAAAGGCATTGGCTGCACTCATATGCACTAAGCCTGACTTCTGAAGTCTTTGGAAGAATGAAAATTGGCACATGTGGATACATCACGGCAGTTGTGAGGAGGCTTGTGAATATACTTGTGCTATCAGAAAAGCATCTGTCTGGGAAAATTTGAGATGTTTCACCTTCCTGCCCCCCTCCCCCCCCAAATTACAATAATTAACTCATTTTTCCTATGTGACTGGGTTATACCATTTTGTGGCAGCTATTTTATTTAAATAGGTAGATTAGCAGAGATTTTATCTCAATATACATAGTAATATTTAGATTCATAGAGCCTGCTTTTTTTGCAGTGAACTGCAACTTTCTCTCTCCAAAACTGAAGTTTCATCCAGTCTGTTCTGTCAGACAAGTCAGCCTTTGGTTTGGAGTAGTTTCTGGGCAAAGTCATAACAGAAATGCCTCAGATCAACTTCTTTCACACACTTAAAAATTTCTGGAGACTGAGGAACTTGGACCCCTCATCAGATGTGCAAAGATGTGCAGGAGGAACCTCTAGGGCTCTTTTTCAAGGCTGGACATCAAAGGTGTAATATTAACTGAGACATACAAGCAGAGTATGCATGAAAGAAATATGAATTGTGTCTCCAGGATAAGGTGAGCAGACTCCAAACCTAAAGTTGTACCTGATTTGACAAAGCATGGTGTGTAGTTGGACCCCTGCGTCCCCTGACTGCCTCTCAGATGGGCTCCTGGTGCTGGCACTCTTGACTGTGGATACAAATTTACTTTCTGCTGTACCCTACAGTGTCCACTGGAGAGCTGCTGTCTTGGTGAGCATTTCTTGCCAGTAAAATTATTCATGAGAACACGTGTGCAAAAGGTCCTAGGAAATAAATTTAAATAGTCAAATGAATTTTCATGGGAACTTTCTATTTTATTCATCCAGAATTAAAAAAAAAAAAAAAATAATCAATAATTACCCAATGAGTTGCCCCATGTGTCTGGGAAATAGGTAATAATCAGATTACATGTTCACCTTTTAATATACATACAGCACACATTATTTGGGAAAATCAGTGCTTCACCCACGGTGGATGGAGGGTAATGGGAGTCTTTGAAGCAGACTCTGAATACTTTTCCCTGTCTGTCTCTTGCCATGACAATGCCTGATTTTAAGGATAGATAGTGCTCTGACATAAGGTGTCGACTCATCACAGAGGACTGACAAACTGACCCAAGGCCACCTTCCAAGGTTTCATTTTTCTCCCAGGCTTTCATTTTTTACACCTAGATAAAGAGATGATGCAAATGAACAAGAAATATTTTTAGCAACAGTGCTGTGGAGAAGCTCACTTAACAGAGGCTATTGCTTTGGGTAGCAATGCACAGGTTCTTGAGATGTATCATCCCTGCGGCTGAGCAGGCTGTTTTGGATGGTTTTGGAAGTTTGGGGCTGGACTGTGGGCAATCCATGGAAACGAGAAAGGCTAAACAGAACTCTGTCATGAGATTGCTCAGGTAGCAATCTTGTGACATCAAGTTTTGTACTCTTGGGTGGTTTTGTCCTCCTGTCTACAGTGCAATAAAAAAATACCACGGTCAAAATGTTTCAGACTCCCTTTTCCCAGGTTTTTGCAGCTATTCTGTTTGGGTGTCCTATTTTCAAGCTTTTCCTGAAGGGAGGTCAGAATATTTATTTTAAAACATTATGTTCCTTTCTCTTCTTGCCTTGCCTTTCAGGTAAGAGTGTGAAAGGGCCTGTATTGCTGGTCCATTCTCTGCTGCTTGGTCCGCTGCTGCTTCCCCTGCCACCGGCGGGATGTGGGATTTTGGTGGGTGCAGACCTGCCTGGTTGGGATGATTAGACATTTGTTCTTGCCTGATGATAGTGGGGCAACCTGAGCTTTTAGTGCTGTTAATGCTACACCTACACAAGTCCAGCGTTTATTTGCCACACAGACAGGTAGGTCCCACATGAATGATGGACAAAAAGGCAGCTCAGTCCCATTTGGCTGATGATATGAGAATCATTTGTATCATTCCTCTCCTAAGTAAATGTAAACTTTTCCACAGTAGGCTTCTCCTGGTATCCTTAGCATGTTTACACTGTGGAGAAATCTGCTTGTCTTTCAGTGTCTTTGCACAGAAATAGGACTGAGAAATGAAACGTTGTGCAGGGAAGAAGCAGAAACTCACCGAAGGCAAGTAAAAGAAAGCAATGTGAGGGGAGAATTAGCCATGTTAGGAAACTGGTGCTTTGCTCAGCATGTTTGAATTGAAAACCCACTTCTAATTTTTTCACACAAGAAAGCAAAAAACCAAGACCCTCATTTTGTGCCTCTGCCTGTCCATTTATTTGAGACACTCAACTCCATATGTTCTTCCAGTGCTGCATTTTGGGATTGATTTGGCAGGGAAAAAAAGCAGTGGAAAAGCCAGCAGACAAGCCATGCTCATTTACTTGTGGCTTCTAAGCACAGGTAAGAAGCAATTATCCCTGGGGATATTTGCACCTGACACTAAGGCTTGTGAAGAAGCTTAGAAATTTGTATCACCCAGAAGCTGCTTTGGCTTTATGGAGCAAAGTAGCTTTGGGGCCCTCTTAGATATCTCTAAGGCTGAACTGTATCTGTGGTTAGATCTCCAACATTCAGGAGCGCAAAGGAGCAACCAAGCCGGGAGGAGATATTCCCACTCTGACTCCCTGTCACTTCCTCCTGTGATTTCAGTTCAGTGTGCCCTGGAGGACGTGCTCCCTGAGTTCTGGCTCCTTCTGGGAGAGCTGGCCTCAAAAGGTTATTGTCATCTAAAAACCGGTAATGCATCCAGAAGAAGGTGTTGTTATCCTGAGTTAAGAGTTCTGGTTTTGCTTTGAGTTTCATTTCTCCCTTTTTTATTATTATTATACTTTATTTCAATCATCAAACTGTTCTCATCTCCACCTGTGAGTTCTACCTTTTTCTGATTCCCCTCTGCATCCTACCTAGGTTTGAGAGGGTGGGAGTGGGATGAGTGTATGATCAGCTGTGTGGTTGCACACACTTAGTTGCATTCCGGGGTAGCATCCAAAAAGGGCTATTTTGCTTTAAATTTGCATCCTATCTTAGTTGGGATTAGTTTGCGCAAGTGAACAAGCTCTCAGGTTTGTGGGTGTGTAAAAAATTCTGAATTAGGCCCCAGAGATTTGTATCTGAAATTGCTGACGCACACAGTCACAAACGTGCCACTTTTGTCCTTTTGCCCGTAATTTGTTTACCCAAGGAATTGCATGTTTTTCCCCACTGGTCTTTGGTAAAGTTAATATGGGAAACAGCTGGCCAGTGGAACTGGTTAAAAAAAGCAGAAGAGAGTTTTCTGCCTTCATTTACTTCTTCCATCAAATAAAAGTAGTATTTAAAAAGTAAAAAAAAAAAAAGAGTTCTTCTGCTTACATTTAATTCCAGCACCCATGCACATAGGGTATCCACCATCTGTTAAACATATTGCTTGAAACATCTCATTGCCTGTGTTTTAATAGGTTATATATTAAATTCTGAACTTCTAAATAAAGATACAGCATAGTTCTCAGTCCATATCGCAGAGATCTCAGTGGTTCTACACCAGCAGGGCTGCTTAAAAGTAGGGTGACACACAGACTTTTTATTATTATAGCAACTATTTCCAAGAATTTCACTTTCCTTTCCTTTCCTTTTTTTTGACCTATTTCCAAGGATTTCTCTTTCCTTTCCTTTTTTTGACCTATTTGGTTGTCTAGGATTTGGGATATTTTTTGGGGGGGCGGGGATCTTTTTTAGGGAGAGACAGTTTAAATCGTGCATTTTATGCAGAAATGACTTGATTTTTATCAAGAACAAAACCTTGATGGAATGAGAGCATAAAATTAGCATTTCTGCTTACCTTTAGCCTCAGACTCAAGCGTGTTTAGCTCATTCCTAGTATTTTCCTGCATTATCCAGATCTGGTCACTAGATGTTGCTAGGTATCTACATTAGTAGTCATTTTGGCCGATTTAACTTCACCGTTCTGTAGGTGTAAGCAGCGAACATTAATATCTATGACAACTTAAAGTTATTTCAATCAGTTTAAAATGTTATCAATAAAAATAGCTCCCACTTTCCTCATTTCATGTTAAAGTTGTGTCTTTCCTTATTAAGAGACTACTAAGCAAATCAGATTTCCTCTTTGCCCCAAACCTGGATTTAATTTTTGATGCTTCAGATGGTTTGTAAAACGTTATTTTCCCTGCAGAAGTCAGGATTTAGCCAAACAGCCCTTGTCGTTTAGGACCTGAGTGTGGCCTATGAGGAACAGCAGGCATGACCTTACTCTGGCTCTGCAATGTGACCAGGGGACCTCTTGACTTCTCTGAGGCCGCTGGAGAGTCATTTATTCCTCCCAAGACCTTTCTCCTCAGTGGCTTCCCAATTAAACCATGTTTAATATTCCCAGTATGTGACTGCTTCCCAGTGCTGTTGGGTAAAAGCAGTTGAATACATATAAGCTAACAGTACAAAACAGTCTCTTCAATTGCTGATTGCTACTGTTTCAGAAAAGGGATTTTGCCAGAATATTGCAGTGTGAGGATTTTTGGCTAACAGGTTACTTTCACATAAGGAAGATGTGCTACCTGTCATCTTTCACCTGACTAGTCCTTAGGAAAGGCATAAAGATGGTCACTGTTCTCAGAGTCACCAGACATCTGTGGAGATAATATTCAGCTATTCCCTGAACAAGTGTGCTCCTTAAATTTTAGTTAGATCTTGAGATCTTAGTCAAAGTTTAAGCAAAGCTTAGTCTCTCAGTTGGCAGCTACCACTGGACTCATATAGGACAAACTTCCTTTTTTTTAACTGCTGAGACATGCTCTTCTCTTGAAATATTTCCCATATCAACAGCTTGTATAAAAGTGGCAGGTCTTGAACTCGGTGGAGTGCTTCAGTGAATAGCAATTACTGAGCAAATTTAGTTTTTGTTTTCAAAATGAAAAAGTAAATTTTATTTCAACAAAATTTTGAATTCTTAACTTTAAACTTGATGTCAAAATGGAGATGAAGACATCACGGTTTCAGGAAAAATTACAGAATAATTAGAAAAAATAGGAAGGCTGAAGAATAGCATTCATGTGAGTAATTCAGCATTAAATACATTAACAAAGACTTACCAGTTAAAATGTTCACATGCTTCACTTAAATGCACTTGAATATTTTGTGGCAAAAGCAGTGGTGTTTTTCAGAATGTGTATATTCACTGTGGATGGAAATCCTCCAGCCAAACTTTGACTACCTCAAGGTTCAGGGCTTAATCTAAGCCAGCAGTTTAGCCTCCCCAGCTCTAGCAACTGTGATTCATCCCATCCTAGGTAAGGTGACTAAGATTGGGAGGTTGAATTCACCTGGGCACATGCTTGTCTCTTTTGACTATAGAGGAAGCCCAAATGGCTGGCTCAGTAAATGCCTAACTTCTGGAAGGCTGATATTAGTTGAAGTGAGGCTGAGCCTTTCTATAAAAACATGCCAAAGCATAGCAGGTAGTGCTTTTCTTTCATTCTTGCATGTTCTCATGTTGAAAATATTGAAACAAAATGTTTTGCTTTTTTTTTTTTGATGAGCATCCTAAACCAAGGAATACCTGAGTGGTTGTTTGCTGCCGGGTGTCAGGGAAAGGAGAGAAGAAAAAGAAGAAACATCTCTGCCCAGGGGAAATTTTCATAAGCAGCAGGGAATTAGGAAAAAAAAAAAATAGAAAAGAGAAGGACTCTGAGGAAACCTCGAGAAAATATAGAAATCACCCTGAGTTAATCTGAGAATTTTGAATGCATCTCACTTTTTCATTAAATTGTATCTGTCCAGTGAAAAACAGATTCTCTATTTCTCAAAGCCAGCTATCGTCAGAAAGAGCTTGCTGAATTTGGCTATCTGAATCTTTCAATTTGTCACTGTTCTCTACAAGAGAAATATCATTTATCTCTGCTTTCCTTCACTGTAAAGATTCAAATCAATCTGAAAGGAAAGGAAAATGTGAAACCATCTTCTACATTTTTTAATGTAGGTAAGTGCTAAAGACCAGGAGACTAGGAAAACCTACGTATTGTAACACTGATAATCCCAGCATTCAAACACCAGCTATGATCTCCTTCAGAGGATTTGATTCTGTGCACTCACATTGCTCTCCTAAGGGAACTGTAAGTAAATGTGCTTTTCATCCCTCCTGGGAATTTCAGGCTCTCTCTTGTAATTGAGTCTGAGATGATATTCTGCAAAAGATCCCCTAAGAAAGTACTTTGCTTCAGGATATAATCTGGGAGCAACTGTTCCTCTTCCATTGTTGAGAGAAAGGGAAACAATGTTGACTAGCATGTGGTTTTAGCCTGTAATGTGTAGGCATCCGTGGGCTTCCGTCTTTAAGAGGTCTGCTGCAGGTAGCAGAATCATTCAAGCACAAACAGCTGAAAAACATTTGCCTATGACGTTGGGCATATTAGTTTGCAGCAAAATAAAATACTTTCTCTCCCATTTCATTTTCCCCAAACCAATAAAGAGCCTATAAAGGTGAGATTTATTATGTGTTTTTTACAGTTCTAATGTACTAATACATATATTAGTTATCGTATGGTGCATGATGTTTCGCAAAGATGATGTTGCTCTTTTTCTTTCACAGGTGAAGTGACTGAAGGACAGAGAGGCATACTGTGACTTACCAAATGCTGAAGAAGTCATTCTGCATCTCACACATGCACAGTTGCCACAGTTCAAGGATAACGTTAGTTCAAAATGGGCAAAACTGGCTAACCTGAGCTCCCCCTCTGGGTTTTGGTGCCGCAAATACCTTGGCAAGGATGAGGTGAGGAGGCAGTGAAAACACAGGATTTAATTCCTGTTGGGAATGTGGACACAGGGTAGCAGCCTGGCCCAGGATCACACTGGCTGCTGTGGTGCAGGGAGAAGGGCACGCTGGGGAGCCAACCTGCTCCTTTCTGCTACAGTACCAGCAGGTTTCTAGTTTCTCCTCTGCCCAGGCTCTCCACATACCAGTCACTCCTCCTGATGCTCCCTCTCTGGCTCCTCCTGACCCTTTTCAAGATGGATGGAAGGATGGAGGATTCAAAGGAATGTCCCAGGGAAATGTCAAAATTGTTCCCTCCGGCTGTCCTAATGCTTGGCTGCCCAGTCACTGCCCTCTTTCATTTCCAGACTTCATGTTCCTTGCCTCTGAGCATGGGGTCGAAGAGCCCAGCAGCTTGGGTAGATTGTGCTGCTGGGAGACCTCTGCTATCCCTGGTGCCTGCTTGTAGAGACTCACCATTTCCTACAGTACAGCTAACAGGTTGTCTACTCTTCCCCTCAAGGGTATGCTTCCCAAAATTGCCAACCATAACATTTTTTCCTTGACCTCCTGACTCTTTGATTACACCCACCTTTGCAAATCTGCTTTTCTGCAGTAAGTATGCCGTGTGTAACTATGTACACATGATATTTATAGTGCTGTTTATTTCTTTTTTAGTTCAAAGGAGAAGGAAAAAAAGAAAACTTCCATTTGTAACTAAATTTTGCATGTATGGAGAGAACTCCACAGATTCAGATGTGTTAAGTATCCACACAGTTAACAACATGTCACTTCGTGAGAGAATTTTCATAATTAATGAACTGGTTCAATTTGCTCTGCCGCTTGACTTTGATTAATACATTTTTGAGTGTTCCCACTGGGACTCTGTCCAGTTTGTTTAGTAAGCTCTTATGTCTATATCCAGTTCATGTGTATGGATCAAAGTGTAGGCACCAAATACTGGCAGTATTAGGCTATGGTGCAGCCGTTCTGACTCCACTTAAAAAGAAGATAGCAATATATCTTAAATCAAGCTCTATGTGACTCATTTACAACCTAAAAAAAGAAGGAAATTTCACACTGTATTGTGTGGAAATGCTGTGATTTAAAAGTTCACCTCACGCAAGCTTTGCCAATTAAAGAGGTATTTATCAATCCAGACAGTAATTGTGCAGCCCCAATCTGGCGATTTGTTCAATATTAAGCGCTGAGCTGCAAAACTTCCATAATTAACTAACCTGACGAACGTTACCCTTCTTTGCTCAGCTGCTGTGACAGTGTTTACACGCTTACCTCACACATAATGCTTTGCTCCCCCCACCCCTACCCCCCAAATCCACCACAGAGCACAGGGATGTGCACCAGGTTTTAGAAAGGGGTCAAACCTGGACTGGTCGAAGGCAGGAGGAGGAAAAGGACACAGGTGCAGGGGGCTGCCTCCAGGAGTATCCTGGAGAGGATAGTGTAAGCGGATGGCTGTTCCCATGTCCCAGGGACCCCTCCAGGGCCAGATTCTCTCTGCAGCTGCCCCCCTGTCAGCACTGGGTAACCTGCGGTCAGATGGGGCCAGGGACCATTCATTTCAGGAGACTATTTCTGTCTGAACAGGGTGGTCCAAGGAAGGAGACGGATCTCATGGCTATGGAGCGTTAATTAACTCCTTGCTTGGTCAGGTTACAAATAACCTGTTTCTGTCAGAAGCAATATTTAGCATCAGTAGGATCCCAACAGGGTGCAAAGGAGCACAAGGAGCACAAGGTATGAAAGTTTCTTTTTTAGCAAAAACTCTGGTGTTCAGAAGGAAGCAAGCAATTCCTTTGGTTTTCATCTTAAAGGAGATTGTTAAGCATCATTTAGCTCCCAAGTGTCATATTATGTGCATTTCTGCATATTCTGTGCTTTGTGTAGGTCCATAAACATCACTTTGCCTGATTAGCATTAATGAAGATGTTGGGGAAAAGGGAGGTTTTGCCACACAGTGCAGAGGGCCAGCCTGCATGTTAACTCAGCGCTATCCTAGCCTTATTTTGAAGGCTGGCATGTAGTGCTGAAGTACATCTCTGGCTCTGTTTCCTGGGGTAAATGTCATACCCAGAGAGCTGGAGGCGTGAAGAGGATCAATGACAGTGTCAGAAAGCCCCCAGAGAAATCCTTTGTAGTAAGAAAATATGAGAAGGCTCAAAACAAGTTTTCAGTGAATGCTTATGTATAGCTACATCGCCTCAGGGTTTCCAGCTCTGTGCCCTTGGCTCGTGGCACTGTGCTTCCAGATGAAGGCAGTTGGAGAACCATATCTTAAGCCTATATGGTTTAAATTAATTAATAGAATTCCCCTGAGCTCAATCTCCGCTCTCCCTGGAGGTGACGGGGACCAGGCAGTTAATCACCAGCAGTGACAAACTGTCGTGCTTCCTGCCCTGGTTTTGTTCAGATGTTATAAGGCTGAATGATATTGGATAATGAACAATGGGAGACAAGCTGATGGAAACACAGAAAACACTGGCAGATTTAAGTGCACATTGTTTAGCTACTAGTAGGAGAACAGCCTCAGAAAAAAATGTATTTTGTGAACTTTTCCCATGGGTTTCCTGCTCACATAATACTCCAGCAGGTTTTATAGCCATTTATTCCTGCTCTGCGAGGACACCAAAGCAGTGTTTGTATCTAGTGGCTCCATTGGCAGCATTTGTTTTGCAATTTATGTCTTGTCATTTACGCACTTGCAAGCAGTCTTTGACCCAGCAAAAAGAACACATGCAACATGCTGCATGTAGCAAATAAGCCTGCATATACCTTGTAAGGATGGGTCCTTGTTCATTCAGTGCTTTTAGTCAAGTGCTTATTTTCATTACATACATTGCAGGTGACAGCAAACTGTGAGCTGGTTAATGGCTGTTTTCCTCTAGCATATACTGAAAGCACTGTAAAACCAAACCACGCATTAAACTAAGCATGCTGTCTAACTTGGTATGCACACAGATTTGTCTACCAATAGCTTACACGTTTGAGGGACTCCATCCTTTTTCAATCCTGAACTGCAAGCACTTTCTCTTCTGAAAGAGCTGGAGCAACTCTGATAATGCAAGAGTGAAATATAGCTCCTTATTTTCAAAACAGTGTATAATGTGAGAAAGTCGTTTTAGTGATTTTTTTAAACCTTCTTTTATGTGGTGTGTATATATGAATACTGGAACAGAACACAGAATAAGTGCTTTCTCTCTTCCAGTTTATTTGATTTATCTGTTTGGCATATACTTTTCAGGGGTCCATTTTACTCCTTGCCCTTATGCCTTCTCTCACCAAAAAAAAGTAACTAAACTAAGACTGCTGTGCTGCTGTTGAGTGTGTAGGAACTACTGCTTACGTGATGACCTTTGAGATATATGCATCGCCCCTGGGGAAAGCAGGAGCTGTGACGACCCCAGGCTGTGAGGGGCTGTACCATGTGTTCTCCATGAGGTCTGTGTCAAATGCATGAAAATTTGATGGTTCCACATTCCAGGTCTTGTCTCACTGTAAATCACTTATATTTGCTTTACTTTGATTCTTTTGTGGCATTCACCACAAATCCTACACCTTTAACATCTCTTCACTCCAGGCACACCAAAGGCCCAGCTCTGCTCACAGCATGGTCCATGGCCAGCCCCCTTCCCAGTGTGGATCAGTTCTGGATCTATCTGGGCATGTGTCTATGCTTTAATAATGTTGCTTTGGATCAGGTTTCATTCTGTATTTTTTACACCAGGATACATTCACATCTGGCTTTTGTCCTCTTGAGAACTGAAATGTTGAGAGAAGTTTCTAGTTGGGAAAATAGTTTGCAAATTTTTTACCTTCCAAAAATATCTGGTGTTGATTTCAGTATTATTGTCACCTTTATTTAGGTTCTTCCTCTGTCAGAAAACATGAGGAGTTAGAGGAGATAAGGTTTTAAAAGGGGGAGATACCAAGATATTTAAGAGAAGAGGAAAATTGGCATCGTTGATTGGAAAAGCCAATGAAGTCCTGGAAAGAAAATTAACAAGACTGCTGTTTCTTCTGGTACAAGAAGCAGGGAGGGAGGAGGAGAGCACAAATTAAACTAGCAGATGGAGGATTTGCAGTCAACAAAAACATCCCAGTGCAGTGTGAGGTGAAGCTGTGGGTCTTGCTGTCACAGACCAGACGTGACTGTAGGAATTTGCTGTGTTCAAACATACAAATGGCACGAGGAGGCACCACCTCCATCCCAGCCCCCAGGTGAGACCCTTCTTACCCATAGCAACAAACACTTGCTGGATGAGTCAAAAAGAGGTTCTTCCTTGTCTAGGGCAGGAGCAGTTAAAATTCTTCTTTGTGCATCTCTGCATCTGGGCTCCAGATGTGAAGCATCCTAATTAATTTAGATGATTGATACTTTTTTTGTAATTAATTCAAGTGTTCATGTAGCATCATTGTTTCTATCATAATATGATATCGTTGTAATGCTTAAGCACCTTTGTTACACACCCCAATGGATTCAGAAGTAAGAAAACAAAGGAAAAACAATAGTCCTTACCACCCAGAAGCACAGTTTCCTGTTCAGTCTAATAAGTGTCTTACTACTTCAGGGAAAACAGTGTGTTAACTTAGAAAATGCTGTGCTAACTTTTCTGGTCTCAGAAGCATGTGCAGAAAAAGTAGTGCTTGATCAAAACAGGATCTGTCACTGTCATCTGCTAATGAAACGCTGCAATTGTCATTCTATGTTTCTAAGAATAAAGGAGAAGGACTGGTGTTATTTCCCTGCATCTTACAGAACACAAAGGTCAGTGACACGCAGAAAATGGCATTTCATTAACAAGACATTTGTATTATAAACATTATTCCCAGACAAGCAGGAAAGTCCCAAAAATCTGAGTCACTCGTGTTTGAATAGATGTTTTGTAAGGCCAAGAGCAGACTTTTATAAATAAAGCATTGATGAAATAAACACTCACTTTGTATCAAAAAGGGAAAGTTTTCTATATACGCATTCAGTTTTCATAAGAAAGTGACATGATTTAGAAGCTTTTTTAAAAAAATTGTGTAATTCTATCAGGAGGTTTATTCTGTCTAACCAGCATCTTATCTGGTTGCTAGCCTGACTGTATTTTTTACTGAGCACATATCTGCCTCATCTCATACTGGCGCCTAATTTATAACCAACTTCTTAATCTTGCTTCCCCTTGATCTTAGTTATGATTGTGACCCTTAAATGATAATTTTGAGCTACTACAACGATTCAGCCTGTGCCTACTGAAGAAAGGTAGATGAATTTCAGGTCTTTCAAACCTGAAGACAGTTTCTGTTGCTTAGAAAGTCACATCAGCCTGTGCCCTCTGACTCCAGGCAAGTTATATCCCATGCAAGACTTCCCCGAAGACACTATTGAACACTAAGATAACATTGCTCCAAAGCTCAGCAGGTGCAAAAAAGGGACTCTCAGATGTGTGTCCTGCCCCACCAAGGCAAGTAGGGTGCAGGACTAGGAAAAGAGATCTAGCTGCCTTTGCTCAGATGCTGGCCTGCTGAGTTATCTTAGGTTGGGCTCCTTCTGTAGCTTCACTTGACTTCTGGCTCCTTCATCATTCTTGCTCTTTCTGTGGATGCAAGCAGAAACTTTGCCCATCCATTTGAACAAAACCTGGTGTCTTATTGATGAAGGTGTCCCTGAGTGAGGCTTACTCCAGATAATAAAAAGTGAAAAAAGTATTTGAAACATTTCTCTTGCCTTATTTTTACATTTTTATTTTTTACATTTTTATTTTTTTCCCTTGTGCTTATGCCCTGATGAAATTGTCCTTATTCTCTGCTGCCTTGCACAGTACTCTTCTTGTCGTTCTGGAAAAGGAGCATCATGAGAGCTTTGGTGTCAACCGGATTTTGCTGTCAACAAATGTGCTATAGCAGTGGTAAGGATTTCTACTTTCCACTGCAAGATGTATTGGCAAAAGTTTCTTGATATTTCCTTGAGAATAGGATGATGTTTCTCCCATTGAAATCACACATTAACTCATGAATCCAATTCTGCTGTCATTTGAGACTAAGAAAAGGATCAGAGGGAAGAGTGCTATGTTGGGAATGAAAGATCTTTGCAACTGCAAAACATCTGACAGTAGCAAATGAAAATGTATGAAAAGGAAAAAGAACATTAGGTTATAAAAGCTTTAATGTTGAGGGGCTTAAAGTAAACTGCATCTCAGCATTATTTTTTTTCTTTTCTTTCCTTTCATTCGTGTACCCCTGGAGATTAGATGGCAGAGGTAATGCAAGAACAATTGGTTTCTCTGGTAGATCAACTAGGAAGAGTAATTCCTGAAGGGACCCCAATAGTAGTATGTGCTCATATGATTCCTGTATTGGGACTTTAAATGTCAGGGGTTTGCCTACCCACCTGCTAGGGCAGCATCATGAGGCTTGAGAGAAGCATCCTGAGAACAAATAAGATGTTATGTTTCCTCTATCACAAGAGAGTGTCTTTTCTTTCCTGTTTGTTGGCTTCTTTAATTAATCTTTAATGACAGCAGATGTTTTGCTTTTGTATATAAAGCTAAAGCATGTAAAAAGCTATTGGATTCATGCAGATATAAACAGATACTTGTCTGTCAATCTACCTTTTTTTCTTTCATGTTTATACTATTTAGGAACAAAATAGATAACTCCAGGCCCACAAGTGGCTGCTAAAAAGACATTTTCCCAACACTGCTAATGGGAAAGTGTGCTATGGGATGTGATAACAACCCAAATACTAACAGAACAAAACCAGCCTATTTGCATGGATTTCATTTGCTTGCCTTTTTCTTGATTGGGCAATTTGAGGCTGAGATTTTAGTCACAACTTCAGTCAGCTAAGAATAAAAATAAAAGTCCTATCCAGAGGGCAGGAGCAATTAAAGACAACTGTGGGAAATATCATTTGCAGAAGAACATTTCCTTTCTTTATAAATTGTACTGAAGTTGTGAAAGGGCACTGTGTGAAAAGATAGGAGTCATGAGTAGAGACTTGGTACATATGCTTCCTCCTCCAGGTGAATAGCCTCTCTAGGCTTTCCAGAGCTCTCTCCTGTTTTCCTCTGTGCTGGCCCTCATCATGACATGGCTTGGCTATGCCGGCAGATACACAGAGGCGAATGAGAGGGTGAAGATTGTCTTCAGCTACATTTCAGCTTTCAGGTCCCTGGCAGGAGATAGGGCACTGCAGTGATATGCGTTTCAGGACTTTTACCCCATACCACAGGGCAGTTTTGACAAGATGATGCCCTACCCATATGCCTTTCTTCCTGCACTGATAATGTCACATCTTTCCCTCCCCAAGTGGGGAGACCTGTCCTTGCTGCTGAGGACATGCAGCGGGTTGCCTCCTTTCCTGAAGGCAGAAGACATGGCTTCAGGACATGCTGGCTACAACCTGAGCTTTGTGGCTCCTGAGCTTTGGGGAAGTTTTTACTACCCTCTGCATTTACCCCTGAGACCTGTCCTTGTGCATATTGCATGTTTATTCTGAAGTGCTGGGAGATGAAGGAGCTTTGCAAAACACTGTGTGGTCAGAAGAGGAACAAAGCAAAATATACCCCAAACATCCAAAGACAGATAGCCTGGGGATGGAAAACTAGGAATGTGGAAATCCTGTCTGCAGTTCCATGAAACAGCAACTGGCTGGCAGGAACAGCTGATACAGGTGGTTAAGCAAATGTACTCTTTTTTAAAGGACACAAAAAGTGGATGTCAGAAAGATGTGCAACTCATGAGAATGATGTTCCATTGTGGACGGTGGTATTTGGCACGTGAGCATCCTATAACTTTGCTATACTGTGGTTCCAGGATGCAGCTCTATTCACTAGGGTGGTTGGCTGGTTTCTGTGCTGTTTTGATGGGACTTGCAGTATAATGCCTCCTCTGTTGATCTCACTAGATGTGCACATTGCCTCACTGCCCACAAGTGAGTTATTGCACATCTCTTTTCTCAGCTCAAAGCCTTCATTTCAAGCTCAAAGTGCTGCATTTCATCCCTTACCTTGCAACATTTGCACACCACATGAGTGGATGAACATATGGCTTTAAGGAGTTAAGCTTATTTCAGAGTGGCTTAATGCAGTGTTTGAAAGACTTTTGATGGATGTAAGTAGGTGAGTTTTCGTATCATGTCCAGAAAGAAAGAGGCTGAGTTAAATAATTGCAATGTGAAAAAGTGAAAAAGGTGGCAAGAGTGCAGATAAGCTGTGCATCACTATGGAGTAAGGAACTCCCTCCAATCCATGGAAAATAAACCTTAGTGTTCCTTGATGCAAAGACCATGAATGCCTCCTATCCATGCTTGCTACTCAGCTTGACTTCTTTTGCCATGAGTATCCACAACATGTGTTCCTGGTGCATGCTTTGCTGGCATTAGCTTCAGCCCTGCAGGAGGGGATGGGATGGTGGCCAAACATTCTCTTGCCCCTCGTGTCTGCTCATGTCTTGCCCCAGGGATATTTACTGGGATTTCTGCTTTCTAAAATGAGCATTGAGCAACAATCTCCCTGTTACTTATACACCTGTGTGCTTCCTGGTTCTTAGGCTACAGGTGGAGTGAAGGTTTTGGATCTTCTGCTGTGATGTGAGATGGTACCCACAATTCTGGCAGATCATATAGTCACAAGGATGTGGATAAGTTACTCTTTAAATATACATAGGAAAATATGGCTTGAGATCCTTCTTACAATACTGAAGTATTTTGCTATTAAAGTATTGCTTCAGGAGGAAAAGAACCACATCTCCTTGAATAAAGAATATGTCCTTCAGATACGTCTGTCTTGTCATTAGATTAGATCATTAGAATGGCATTTGTCTCTGAACTGGGATTCCTAGTGTTGCAGGAGAAATGTTTTGTTCCTCTGTGAGAGGAAATTAGCTCTTACCATCACAATCTTGCCATCGCAAATCACATATTCATTCCTTTGAAAGGTCTAAGGCAAAACAGTCTTGACATGGGCTAAAGTTGTGTGCTCAGCGTGGAGAAACTGACTTGTACAAAAGAAAGCCGTGGTATGTTTCTCCATAGACTTCAAAAGTTCAGACTAAACTCAAACTTATTTTGAATCCTTCTGCCACTTTGTCTTCCACTTTCTTATATGTCTGGATTCTGCCTGTGAGTTGAAACATATGCCATACTGGAGGAAAAGGGCTGTCACAGCATCTCTGGACCATCTTCAAGGAAAGTGTAAGAGGAGATGTGCATCTATGAGATCTTCAGTTTTCCTTTCATTCACATAAGAAGCCAAGCTATTTGCAGTGAAAACTTTGAGCTTTTCCTATGTTAATATTTCCTCTTTTTAAAAAAGAATAGCTGAAAAACTCTGAGCTGAACTGAAGCAACATGGAGGTTGTGCTGGTGGTGCCTCCCTCTCAGAGGAAATGAGCTGATGAACAGTCTGCAGCTTTCTTTGGTCAAAATGACTTACCTCTGTTAGCACAGGAATGTTCTTGATTTCCTGATTCATTGCCTCTACCCATGAGTTAGAAACCTTGGAAGTTTCAAAGAGGAAATTTCAGTAAGCCAAATGTGGTGCTTTGGTCTTTATCTTCAGCACACTCACTGACATAGACAGAGATTTTCCAATTGTTCACTTAAACTTCTGAGAAGCAAGCAGCTGTGAAGTTCTACGTGAAGATGGAGATTTTTGCCATAAATTGTAATTCATGTTTCTTTCATTTCAGGAGAAATCCTGCAAGAACTGAGAATTATCTTGGTGTTCACTATGTTCAATTATCTCTAATGTGCCTTCTCTAACTTAAATCTAAGGTGCGCTGATATTAAGGACAATTTAACCCAAATAAAACATTGCAAAAGGTGTTCAACTTATGTGTGTAGAGATAAGATCAAGAACAAAGCTACGTGTGTCAGGTATTGTGTTAGACGTGATATGAAATACTCTACATGTTCTACTACTGGACTTTAAGTGAGCATTTGCAATTAAGTAAAAGTATTAAAATGTTAGTGTTCATAAAAATTATGGAAAAGATTAAGATGTTTAGCATTCAATATTAACTTGAGGCTTCAAAAGGTATCGTGATTTGATTAGCTCTTAAACCATGACATTAGCTAAACTTATAAAGCCTGAATAATGAGAAGCTATTACTTTAGTCCTGTTTTCTCTCTTTCTTTTTCAAGGACAGCTTCTGGATCCATGCTGTCTGTCTGTCCATACTGGTCTTGGTTAAACTACAACACTGCCTTAAAACTGCATGAATTTCACTTAAATTCATGGAGGCAGTTAACATTTCAAACAGGTGACATCCTGAGCTACATGTGAAAATTTAAGGTGGTGTGAGAGAGATTTGCATTAACATCCCACTGAGGAGTGCCAAAGCACACACACCATTACATGATTTGTTTGAATTACCAGATACCCACTCAGCACCATTCAAGCTATAGCCCCTGCCACTTTGTTGTAAACCAGTAATTACATCATAGGGAGAGCAGATGAATCTAAGGTCTGCTGGCATGGAGTGAAGTTACAGATGTGGCAAAAGAGTAAAGTCAAGGAAGAGAGTGAATGCAATGAGAGATCATGGAGAGCTGTAGGGATGGATCTGTAAGAAACCGTGCTTTATTAATTCCTCTGCTCAAAGTATGGTTTCTAAAATTAAATGGCAAGACTCCAAACCTTGCACCTGAGATGTTCAAAGGACCTTAAAGGAACTGGGTATCATATACTTATTGAAATTCATTGATTTTGTGAACTTCTCAGGGTCTCGTATCAATCCCAGTCAGCAGAAGTGCAGTTGGGATAGCAATGATGCAACTTGCTGATGACATTGCTAAACACAATTCTGCAGATAACATTTTAGTTGGTGACTTCTTCTCAAACTTAGTGAATTAAAAAAAAAAAAAAGATGAAAACTCTGAGGGATTAAATACGGTTAAATAAGACATGATGCAGCCCCCATTGAGGCACCAGAAAGACTCCCAGTATTTCCCTAAAAGAAGGCTAGCCTCGGCTGGAGAAAAAATATAGCAGCTCTTCTGCAATTTTTTTTCCAACATTACTAATTCCAGCCATGTGTGAGCTTTGATGATCATTATGAGCCACTTTGAAAAGGAGGATAGAGTAATCCCTGCTACCTTCCTACAGATTGCAGTGGATCATGGCCACTTCCATGAATGACAACAACCCATTCAGGAGCTGGGCTTGCACTGTTACTCTGACCTGTCCCAGACTGCTTTTTCTATATCTTTAGTTGTGAAACTGGAAGGGGGGGGCAATTGTTTTTTTGGTTTTTTTTCTTCATTTTCTTATTTCCTCAGTTGCCTGTAAATGAGCAAGTATGAATGAAAAGTGGAATGCAATGGTGAAATTTGCTATTACCAGTAAAAGCAAGATAATAGAGAATCAGACCTCACAATATCCTGATATGAATAGCTATGAAAAAAGTAAGAAAAAAAAAAAAAGAGTGAGCGAGCCAGATTTTCAGGATGTGCAAATCATGAAGCTTTATTGTTGTCAACAGATCTTCACTCTTTTCACCTCCTTTCGCATGATTTATATGGCAGAAAAGCAGACACAGCAGCATGCAGAACTTTCTGACCTATCTCTGAAATATTTAGCTTGCCTTAGAGTTGTCTGAAACCAGAGATATCAAGAGCTGCCAAGTCTGGAACTTGGATTATGTTAAATTCTGTATTGTTCCCCTTGCAGGATGGTGTGATTGCTACACTCTTCTCTTTCTTTTACACACCAACAAACTGTAAAACAGCTTTCGCAGGAACCATGAGTTTCACTGTAGCCCTGAAATGAAAAACTTATGTTTCTGCTCAAGCTGTTGCACCTATTCTCAAAAACCTATGCAGCCTTGTGTCTGTCTGTGGCTCCTCCTGATTTACCATGTCTTCCCTTGTGCCCGCAACACTGCCAACACTCCATGGTGGGACAGCACCATGATCTCCTTCTCTGCTCCTTCTGTCTGGCTGTCATCTACAAAGTTTTTCATAAAACTCCCATATGTTCCTTACATTCTCCATATTCAAATCTGTCCCAGAGGTCTACTACTGCTCTTGTTAGTGATTGACCGATCATTTTTTTCTCCCTTATTTTTCTGGTTGTTTTGATGCTTGTGTGGTAATCTACACTGGGGAAAGGGTCACTGGAAAAAACAGAAAACATACATCTGCTTCTTGGGGCAGAGCACAAAGTGAAATACCGGAGATGAAAAACAATCTAGAAAAGTACATTCTGAAAAATGAAGTTCAGCTTCACAAACCGAGTTAGCATTGATGTTTCTCCAGAGAGAACTGTTGTTAGAAACTTGGCCCACTTGCATGTAATTTTAGAATATGATCTACTGATGTTTATCGTTTTCTAACATGGTTCGGTAATTCTGGGACATATTAACCACTGCTCAGTGTTATTTTTTTGGTTAAGATAAGGAAAAATCAGGGTCCTGTAAAGTGAGAGTTGTTATAATTTGACAGAAACTCTCCTGGTGCTCCCACTGCATGGATTTCCTACTTGGATAGGACAGGAAAAAAGGGGGCTGTTTGCAAAATGGGTCAGCAGTATTCCTTACACAGTGCAATGCTAGTGTTAACATATATCACAGGCTTTGTTTTCGAATTTCCTTGAAGTAGCGCCAATAGGAAATCTCTGTTATAAAACTAGAGACATCTCTGTATCTATCAAGGAGCTATTTAGTCCAAGTTGTTAGCTTCTAAAGGCTAATTACTTTTCAAAACCATCAGAACGAGCTGGATTTCTTTTTCTTTCTCTTATTTTCTACATTGGGCATTGAAATTCATTAGGTTTCAGTGATCAGGACAGATAGAAGTAATCTTTTGCCACAAAACATTATTTATTAATTCAATGGTTATTTTAATGGGCCTCAAAAATCTCATTATAATTCATATGTCTTGCTATGATAGTTTTTATTCTCTTTTAAAATAAATACAAAGATTGCAAAACATTTTAAAGTTGTTACACTGATTATGTTTTTCCTGGAAAATAAAATATTTTGAAGAAAATCTAATGTAAGAGTTGGAGATGACAATTTTTCTCTGTAAGAGAAAAGATACAGTTCCTAGCACTGCCAGCTCTTTGCCTCTTAACATGAATTTGATATGTATGACAGGTTAAAGATTGTAGTTAGGTAGCCTTGGCCTCTGTAGCATGATATAAGTAGGAAATATTGAGTACTCATATTCTTAACGAAGTCCTACGTAAGTCTCTCAATGTGGGCACTTAAAAATTAGAACACCTAAACCCAGTTAAACCAGGATATATATGTTCTTCCAGTGGGAAGAACAACAACCTGTCTCTGCATTACAATCTGAAAACTGTATGTTTTTGTGTCATCAGATATTGTTTCATATTAAAGGAACTGAGATTTGGTACTAAAAAAATAATTGCTACTACTTTATAGCATTTCTGGATTTATGCAAGTGGCAAGTTCATGCTGTAGGGGATCAGCAAAAGCATTTTTGTATGATACTTCTTGGGGTGTAGCACTATTTTCTTAAAGTAAATATGTAAAGACAGAGAAATATTTGTACTGTATCTATCCTTGGGGCCCAATGTTCTAAAAAGAGAGAAAGATATCTCATGGTAAAGTTACTGTGTGAATTCCCACCCCTGTACACAGTAAACTTTTCAGTCATTTGTGCAATATGGGGAAGCCTGAGATACAAAGCCCATGACAAAGCCTTAGTGTGTGTAGCGTTTAGAGTTGCCTTTACAGAAGTATTATATATGTTAAAGGTGATGTCTCAGGAGTGGTGGGAGAGGGAGGAAGATAATGGTCTTCCAGTACTTTTACCCATCATTGGTTTTGCTCCAAATTGTTTCAATGTGTGGGTGAATAAAGGTAGAGAGATATTTGTGTCCTGAAAAAATAGATGCACATATTAGTGATGTGGTACATGACACCTTAAAAATTGTTTTCAGCCATAAGTAATCTTTAAAAATGAAATCTAGCTATTGATTTAGATCAATGCTCTTCATTGCTAGGAAAATGTCTGAGTAGACTGCCTCTTTTTCCTGCAAATTCAAGGTTTCCAGCTCAGTTTGGGTCAGAATACATTGATCTACAGTTTTAGTATTGAATTCATCATTTGTTAAGATACTGATAAAATGGGTAACTGCTTGGCCAGTAAAGTAAAAGTTCTACATCATTGAATTTGGAATAAGGCTGCTTAAGCTTGTAGAGAGAAGTTATGTAGATTAACTAAAAGGTGAAAAACTATAGGATATAGTGTAGATATAGGCAAAATAGGAGTTTGGATTGAAATAATTTGCACCAAAAAGGAATGAATATATGGAATAAGTTAGCAGATAAAATAATTTCACAAGTGTAAATCAATTTAAGGGGTTGCCTTGATTTGTTTCTGAAACAAAGTAAAGGTTAAAAAACATAGCAATGGACTTAGGAAGATGAATTTAGATATTCAGAACATGGCTTTTCTGGAAGACATCTTTTGTATCAGTTTAGGCATAACTGGCTTTGCATTTTTAACTAAATATGTAAAGTACATATTTGCCTTATGCAAAATAATGAATCTTTCCAGAAGACTTAATTATTCCGTGAATAGATGTTATCTTTCTAAATTGTGTGTCTGGTTAGTTAACCTAGGTGAAGTCATATCACTCTAAATTTGTGAAGTCAATTATCCTGCTTTCACAAATTAATTCTCCTGCTATTTGAAATGAATTCTATTAAGATAAACAAGCCTTCATTTGTTGTTACATACATCTGAAAGATGATTTCTGTAAACTTTCAGATGACCAAACCTGTGAGCAAATCAAACAAGCTATTGTCGATATTATTATCAGTTTAAATATGCAAATAACACTAAAAATTACTTTTCCTCTTAAAAGCTTGATCCAAAATGTTTTGATATGTTTGATTTTCTATACAGATCATCAGATGTCCTTCCCATTGGCTTTATAAGCTTTGGGTAGGGCCTTTATGCTTATCTGTATTTCCCTGGCTTGCCTGAAGGCATTTGGTGCAAAATGCTCCTTCTCCCTTCCTGGGTTGTAGTAGTGCTGATGATCAGAAAGTGAAGCGTTTCCTGATATGGCTCATCCTCATCCCTTCTGGTGACCCTTCCATATAGGAATGCTGCCGAGTGAGTATTTGTGGATGATGTTCTACCACTTCAACAAAAATCATATAAAGGATGGAGCACGCTTAACTTAGCTAAATATGGCAAGTGTGGGTTAAAATACCATTGCAAGCAATACAAGTTGAGTTGCCAAATTGAAGTCACTGCCTCCTTTGGGTCATTAAGTTGAGCTGCTAATTTTGTGGTCAGAATCAAATTTGATGTGCAAATTAGGGAAATGTCTCCTAGCCAGTAAACTATGTTTTTCTGCATTAAATTGTAAGTAAGAATTTAATACACCATATCACTTAAAGCTTTCTAGTAAAACATATTGTACTGTAATGATCTATGTAATGCAACTTCTATGTAAATACATATATGTGAATATGTGTCATATATGTTAAACAGAGCTTGTTCTTGGATGCTAAAGCTAAACTGCGCATCGAAACTTGGAGTGGTGCTTCTTGTCACCCTTTTCATACACAGTAAAGGAGCAGTTGCTGCGTTTTACTTTTACGTTATTGAAAGAAAGACTCCCTGGATATGCAAATGATAAATATTGTCTTTGCAACTGAAATCAATGTCTTACAGGTGATTGGCACTTCAGATGATGGGCTACTCAATTTATTCTGAGGTTTACCATGTGATCTTTCTGAGGCTGACTCAGTGGGAAGCACTTTAGAGTTGCACTTATTAGATGTTGAATAAACATCTAAGAAATATATAAAAAGGACAGCCTCTGCCCTGTGGGGGTTGATGCAATATGCAGAACAGAAGTCAAAGCAACACAGATATTTATAAACAGGAAAATGCCAGCTTCCCAAGTGGTCTATCACCAAATTTAAGCATTTTTTTAAATGAACAATGTCTCCTGGTTGAAGACCACTGAATAATACTTTGTCTTCTGCATAGCCCTGCTTCTTTAAAGATGCTTTATCTCCCAAACTTCTGTTGCTGGAGTGTAGAAGGACAGGATGGTTCTGTTCCAAAGATTATTGTGATAAATTGCCTGGATTCCTTCAGGCTTTCCAATGTTTTTCTTTCTCTCCCCATTCCCACCCCTCACAAAAAAAAAAAAAAAAAAAAATTAAATGCAGATAATTGTCTATTTCTTTTTGTGCCAATCATAATACAACACCCTATGTTCTTTTCCTGCATGCAAACAACCAAAATATCAGTATTTCTATTATTACAGTATCATTAGAGTTTGCTGTCTTTAGGCTCTGTGCTACACAAAACGCAAAGAAGGCTGTTCCTCTCTATGAAACTGTTTGTTACGTAGATCTCATAATCCTGAGATTTTTGAAAGAATTCAGCCTCCCCCAAACATACAAATAAGGTTCAGGTTTGTGGAACTGCTCCGAACACAACAGCACTTACAAAAACGTTCAGATTAAGGTTTTCTTCTCCCAGAACAGCTCCAGAGTCCTGGCCTGTTACTTTTTTATTACCTAAGTAAAAGCTGAATGTTTCTTTTTAATCTGGCTCATTATCTACTGAGAGTTGCTTTCCTCCACTCATACGGTTTTGGATATTGCTTTTTGTATTATCTTTCTCCACAGATTTATGTCAGAGAAAGGCATTTTCCTAGGCCACCCATGTGTAGAAGGAGATAGATCGTGTTGCACAGAGCAGGTTTTTTCAGGCTTTCTCCCCAGCTACTTGCCATGAGTGTTTGTACATGTCACTTCTGCTGCTCGGTGTCGATGGGAAGGACTGAAGGGCTCAGAAGCAGAGGATACTCTCTTTAGCACTTTACAGCTTTGAGAGAGTGTACATGAGGGTACATTAAGTCCACCGCTAGTGGTCCTCCACATGATTGGCTTTTCCTTCACTCTGTTATCACACATACCTTGCCCACATGGTGAAGCAGGAAAACCTTGGCTTTGAACATCTTGCTTGTGGTGCCTTTACCGAAATGAGTGTTTGTCAGACTAATTCCCACTAACTTTGCTTGTCCAGACTTCCAGTTTTCAAATAATATTTTTAAGGCTTGAAATGGAAAGAGAAGCTCACCAAAGATAATGGGAATATCTTTTGTTTTCAGTGAGTCCAGGATTTCTGCCCAACATCAAAACTGGGAGGCTATTAATAAAGGGAGTCTTGCGTGAACAGGAAAAACATGGGGATGAGTGTGAAGCCGTAAGCTGTCACAAAATTCAATGCTTGAACTTTGAAGGTGACGAATGGCTTTTGAATTTTTAATTTCTGAGTATTAATTACTGTTTTCCTAGGAGGTGTGTTCTAAACCATTCAACATGATTCTCAGGCTGCAGCTTTTCATTTCTTTACTTTGGCAATGCAAAACCATCTTAAAATAAAAGATATGATTGTTCCTGTCTTGCCTCGACTAAGAGCTTTGGCAGGGTCTGTTCCCAACCATCAGGGCAGATGTGAAGACAAGAAGACATATGTTGAGTGTCAGAAAATCAGTATGAATACTCCACACTGTGGCTCTCCTGTTTTCCATGGATCAGGGTTATCAGACCTGGAAGCAGCAGTGGACATGCTCACAAGGCAGCAACCTGTGTGGACCAGCCTTTCATGTCACCTGATTAGAGTCCAGGGCTGAACTGGATGTGACTCAGGGATGTTATTCCTGCAGGTGAACAGCTTAACTCGGTCACAAATGCCAGGCCATTGAGTCACCAGCCAAGTCCTTCCCATTGTGGGCGCGTCAGTGCCAACAGCTGCAAGGTATCACCTGGCAGTTTATTTTCCTACATTTCTCCTCAGGAATCTGTCTCAGGGCAGCTTGTTTGGCAAACACTGTTACTTTTATTTCTTTGTATATTGATAGGATATATTTAAAAAAGGGAGCATGGTATGCTAATGAATTTTGGTGGTCATGGGACACCACCACAGGTATCACTTTGCTTCGTGTTTGGTTGGTGAAAGGATACAGAATATATTTTTTATTTTTAAGGCAAGTAGAGGAAAAAAAATCCAGTTTATAAATGTATAAAAAGCTTATTAATATATATATATAACCCCCTCCCTACTTTAGAATGTCTGTTGCAAAAAGCTGTCTTCGTGTTGCTGAACTTAAACACTGGCATAATTGCACAATTTTCAGTGTAGTTGTAACAGGGAAGTAGACAAATACCACTCATTACCAGCCTTATTTAATGAATTCTCTCTCAGGATGCCCATCTATGAAAATCAGAAATATCTTCATCTTAGTTTGTGGAGTTACTGTTGTGAAACACAGGTGGTTCTCCTGAGTGAAAAACAAAGAATAAAACCCCGATAAGAATCAAACTGTAGCTCCTGAGTGTATAATCTGTTTTTATGTGCACAGCCGGAAATATTTTGTAGAAATCCTGATTATTTCCAAATATCTGACTTCTCAGAGGAGTAAAAATGCAATCAAAGTATTTCCTTTCAAAACTGCAGCACTTTATTAATCAAGGGGGTTTTGTAACATGAATTTCCTTTTCAGAAATGTTTTCTAAAGCATCTGTTTATTATTTTTTTTTTAGCAACCCAATTAAATCACTCTTTCATCAGGTTAGTGAAGTTGGTGCTGCTCATTAAAAAATATATATATATATATATATATATATATATTATAGTATGCATGGCTACCATAGGAAATGTTTAAATATTTCCTGGGTTAGCTTTAGCCTGTCAGTGCTAAAACAGATCACAATTTGACCAGAGCAATTATGACTATCCTTTTCAGAATGTTCTTTGATTCCCTTTCCTTCAAATATAAAAGCTTTGGTATGATACATACAGTGTCACAGATTTTATTAGTCTAAATGATCCCTGGCACATCTGGATGCACAATTTGGATTATCTTGTGATTTAAGATCCTTGTCATTTTTCCTCATCTTATGCCTTTTACTGTATGTGCATGTGCTGGCACACTTTCTCCAATACGTTTTAAATACAGACTTTTCAAATAAAAATTATTGCCCCAGTTGCACAATTCAGAAATGTTCCAGTGTTTATGGAATAGTTTTGTCCACATTAAAGGACAGAGATTTACTTTTTTTTTACTTTGATTTATTATGGTTACTTTAACATATAAAGAGTCTTGCAATCTTCCCGCTTCTTTTTCCAATCACTCCTGACAATCTGTTCAGATCATATTGTAATATGAATATTCTGGGTTGAACCAAGGATTGGCACCCCAAGCAGACGTGCCCTGCTCTTTGGTCTCACCATGTGGCTGGAAGGGCTATCTTGCTGCGGCATAACTTCCCTCAGCTGCTTCTCCCTCCCTGCTCCATGAGCCCCATGTGGGAGTTTTGTGGTGAGCCTCATTTTTAACATCACTCATCCGCTCCCTTCCTCAAGACCACCATGCTTGGGAAAGGACAGCCACATGGGAACATGCTGGGTAGTGCAGCTTTGTTCCCAGTAGGAGAGCACTGTTGCTAAGGGGATTAACTTTTGGGTGGGAGGTGGAGGCTGGTTGGATATACCATTGTGAATGGTATATGTGTTGCTTTCTCTGTTGACTGAGGCTTATTGTCCTTCCACATAATGAATGAAGCAATGATACCAGTATGCAATGAGCCTGGGTTTGCTTCGTGGCAGGTTATTGCACAGCCAGCCAGTATCTGACCTTGCTCACAAGGTGTACTGGCAAAAGAGTAGGTTTTTTCTGCTAGTTTGGTCTTATAAAAGAGAAGCCAAGTAAGAGAGGCATAGGTTTGTGGCTTATCATACCCAGTATGTGAAAAAAATAATGGGAAATGAGGAGAAACCCCTGAAAGCAGAAGTACTGAATATTTTTGTCCTGGCTAGGAGCAAAGAGGCAGTATGAACCCCAAAACAAGTATTCAAAATCTTGAAGATCCTTTGGGAAGCTCCTCAATTGCAGAACAGAAGAGCTAGAGGCCATATACCAGGCGATCTGCCGCAGAGAAAGCAAATTTCTAAAGCCATTTGCCTCTGGGATGCGTTGGTGAGGCTAAAGATGTGCAGTAGTGCACTTTATATGGTGGGGCTGTTGATGCAAAGCCATGGAGAACCATATGGATAACCACCGCAGCTGGCCAGTGGCAGCAGAGAGGACCCTAGGTGCCTGTATGGACCCCGCAGGCTCCTGCTGCACCACTGCCCTGTGGCACATCTGGCGCCCTCACTTCTCCTGGCACTGACATGCTGACTTTGGCATTTTGCATTCCAGTTTGAAAGGAAAGGCTCACCCAACAGCTGGCTCCCCCAGAACACTTTTGCATGGCATGTCCCTCACCACCTCTTCTCATGTGGGTTTGATCCTGCTTCGCAGGCACGCTTGTGGCAAGGCTGTGACTGTCGAGGAGGGCTGAGTGTGTATCTTTGGCTGAGGGGCTGGGAAGCCTGACATGCAGATGGTCCCATATTTGTTTGAACTGGCTGTAGTTCCTCGTGTCACTGGGCAAGAGTGCCGAGTGCTGGCAGCAGCGCTGAGCTGTACTGAGTGGGTTGCAGCCCCACCAAAGGAGGAGCTGGTGCTACTGGGAATGACATCTGCTCTGGGACAGAAGAGAATACTGTAGGCGGCGGAGGAGGAGGAGAACCATCAGGGCTCTCTCGGAAATTCAGGGCACTTGAGGGAAGTAAAAAAAAATAGATTCAGTAAACCTTTCCCCTTGCAAATATGTTGTTACTGTTGGCAAAATACACGGGTTGCAACATTCTGGTTGCTTCTGCTAAGACATGAGCTGTGTGCAGTCTTCTGAGAACACCTTAAAATAAAGGCTGACTTTGGCAATAACAACATGCTTGTAAATAAAGAGGTTTACTTTTGGGAAATGTTATTCCTAACTGGAAGCATTTGAACAGAGCCCCTGAGGCTATTTTGCTTTCTGCTATATACAAAATAAAGATTCACAAGCAGGTCAATATGCTTTTTTGCTTTTTGAATTAGAGTGTTTCTCATTAACTGAGTGTAGCTGAAATCACTGTCCTGCAATCCAGTGACACTTTTCCATGAGAGATCTTTGACAAACTGTGTGTATATAAGCATGCACTGAGCAACAGGGCCCTGTTTCAGAGCTGGCTTAAATGAAAGAGCGAATTAGGTACACAAGACAGCATAAGTAGGTATGTATACAAGAAGCAACTTGTCTGCTGTGTTGGTAGGAGCAAGGCTGTAGCAAGAAAAGGGGTGGTAGAGATTTGCCAAGTCCTTGGATGGCTTGATTTGAGAAGCAGCGGCTGCCGTTGTATTTTAATACATGTTTTGTCTCATAACAGCACTGGTGAACATTGAAACCCTAAGCTGTGGAACTCAGCCTATTGGCAAAATGTCATGGCTACTGCTGGACCGCAATCTCATGTCTTATGCAAAGTCATGGGAAAGAAGATGAAAAAAACCCACTTTCTAAGCTAGGTTGCCAGCAGACCCGAAGACTTGGCCAGCTTTAACTCCAGGCCGAAAGCTTGGGAGCGACTATCTGAAACTTTGTGAGATAGACACCACTGGTTTAGAGTCTTTAAGCTGCACATCCCAATTAAACCACAACAAAAGCTTAAAGAGGAAAGGTCAGACCTGTGAAGTGCTATTTGTTTTCACTGAAACTTCATCTCCCACTTATCCTCAGCCTAACCAGCAGTGGAATCAATTACCACTTGTCAGACTGAAACCTGACCCCAGAAATGAAAGAAGGACATGACCTCGGGGGGGAGGAAAGAAACCACGAATGAACCACTTTCTCCTGCTGCGAAGGGTTAACAGGCCTGATCCTCTTCGCTCCCCCTTTAAGAAAAGATCAATACTGCTGTTCTCTACATTTACTCTTCCTTTCATCGGGAATGGCCAGTAGGACAGTGAGGTTATTGAGATTAGGTTTCATAAATTACTCCATTTAATAATTGAAGACAAAGAGGTTCCATACATTTTAATAGCATTTAGCGTAACTGTTCAAATTTGTAGGACTCGTAATAGATCAATTTCAGCTGCCATTACCACTTGAGGTAATGGTGCTTTCACTTACCAAGCTTCTGTTAAGTATAGGATCAGCTTGTCAAAAAGTGGTCAGGTCTAAGACAGTATCTCCCACCCTCCCATTTCACACAAGCCTACAACATCATTCCCAAAGAGGTGTTGATGACACACTGGGAACAATGCTGTTAGTTTAGCTTGCCTGCAGTCTCTTTGCCAGCTGAGAAGTCTGTCGTTTCAGTGTGTAAAATGATGTAAGAGCATTACTTCTGACATCCAGAAACAGCCTGGACTATTCCTGTTAGAGCACCAGAAATGAGTCAAGGTAGGAAAAGAAGAATACCTTCCTATGTTTCCATTCCTGAATGCAGGAAAATGCAAACCCTACATAGAGCTGAAAAAACTCTCTCTTCTTGGGAAGGGGAATGTGTCCCTTTGAGCAGTGAGAGTCAGGTAGCTTGTGGTCAACAGTACAAGCTAACACCAGTCTTGAAGGATTAAAGACACTATTCTTTTTTAAGCACACTCCTCCCCACTCCCCGTCAAACCCACCTTCTCTACTTGAGCATTCTGTCATTTGGGTTTTGTCAGCATGCAGTCAGCATGCTGATTTCGACTGTGTTCCTGTGTCTTGGCAGACAGGCTCCTGGGTGATGTCTGTGGACATCTTAGCTTTGCATTTGTTGCATATTGGTGTTGGTCTTGACTTTAATCTGTCTGTACACTTTGCTTCACTATATTTCCCTTCAGTTATGCTATTTCTGCCACAGACGAGTCACATTTTTATGTGTTCAGGTTTATTCCCACAGCCCTGGATCCTTCCAGAGATGCTCAGTGTCTCTAGTCGTACTCCCTGCTAATTTTCCCTAGGAAAGCGTTACCTACACAAGTGTTAGTAATACCTCTAGAGCAGCAAAGAAGCAGATACCATTTTTGTGGTCTGTGTTGGGTGCCAAGCACAGCTCACAGAGCAGTCTGAAGAAAGAAGGTCTCCCAAAGGGGGTGTTGAATGTACTCAAACATACTCCGAATTTTTGAAGGCCTGCTGCCAGGACCCTGCTGACACATCAAGCATGAAGAACTGCTTGGCACCAGCCATTTCTCAAGCAGTTCCTCCTCCTGTGTGTTATGGAAAATTTTGTCAATTTGCACATATATTTTATGCTTCAAAGATGTAAACAAAGGCATCTTCAATGTTTCTGTACTTTGGTGTTGTATTATCTATTCTTTTCCTACAAGAGGCAGCCAGGAAAAGCAGTTTTCTGAATTTTATTGCTCTGCACTTCCCCGAATAAAGCAGCTTTCCTTGCTGCTTCTGCCTCAGGAAAGACTAAGGACATTAATTGTGGAAACATCATCAAATCAAACCAAGTAAATAGAAACAAATTATCTTCTCCCATTCCCACTCCCTTCCTCCATTCCCATTCACTGAAAAGCAAATAAACCAGAATGTATTCTGAAGGAGGCAGGAAATGAAAGCAAAGAGGGACAATTCAGAAAATAACACATTTTATTGAGCTTCATGGAAAAATGTCTTCTGCAGTCCTGATTTTGCAACCTGGTGCTAATCTGGTGGTGATTTAGAAAAGACTTTACGCATAGTGCTACAGAGGGGAACCTCTCTGGTTCCCTATTAAATCAGAAGACTGTGCCAAACATGAACAAGTAAATATGACAAGGTGGCCCATGGGGTCTCTGCTCTCTGTCTGAACAATATGTGGGATGTGATCTGGCATGGATCAACTCAGGAAGTAGAAAACCCATGAAATGTATGAAACAGGAGATGTGAGCATCTTACCTTCTTGTGGCCTTCATCCTTCTAGTCTGCATTTGAGAGAGAGGTCATGTGTCCCAGAAACCTTTACGCTTGCTATGATTTCTTAAAGACAATGGATTAACCCCACAACCTGGAATTTCTTATGGACTCATGGAGAAGTGTTACATACACCATAATTAATCAAGCACGTCAAAAAAGGATTGTTTTCCACCTGAGCCTGGCATGACTTCTAGTTAAAATCATGAGTGCAAAGTCACTGTGGAGAGATTAAAATGCTTAACATTTGTCAGCTACACCCTGCTAAACATATAAATTTACGGAATATGTCCACAAATGGATCTGTGAGAGTCTATGAGATGTAAAAATAAAGCTTTTGGGGGAAACATTTTAAAACTTTTGGACTTTTAAAAAAACATCAACTGTTTTTCAAAGGAAATATCTGAAAATTCTTCAAAACCCATGTTTTTCTAAATAGCTGAGATTTTTGGCATAAAAGGATAAAGACAGAAGAAAAGTCTCAGACTTAATACCTACTTGGCCCAACAGCCCATTCTGTGGTGGATGGATCCTTCTACAGGGCTCTTTAAGCCCCAAGTTTCCCTCCTCCAAGACTCCTGTATCCAGGGTTGGATGTACTCCTCTCTTTTTTATGTCTCCAGAGTCTCAGCTCTACTTCCTCTTGCTTTTTGCTCAACTTTACAAGGCCAAGCCCCTTCCAGGCTTCTGTAAACCCTTTCTTCTCAGTTGATAGAGAAGGCTGTGAAGAGGCTATATCTGGGGTGTTATACACTTTCCCCTACTCCCACGTCTGCTTTTGGCCCATGACTGGCTCTTTAGCTGTCTGCCAGCTGGATCTGGGTTTTGGCAATGGGTTGCTATTGTGGCCTTGCCTAGAGCCTGACCTTGAGTCTCTCCTCATGATGCCCTTACCAGGGTACTTCAAAGAGAAGAAATATGACAGGGGAGTCACTGCTACTCACACAGCTGCTCCTTTTCCATGGATGCTATCACCACTTCTCAGCAGGGCCCAGAAGCAGAGCATCACTTTCCATTTTCCACCCAGCACTCATGCTGAATTTCAGCAGTACTTGTTCCCTATTTTTTTTCCCTGCACACTCCAGATAGCAAGCTATCATCTGTCCAAATCTGTCACTTTGGTTTATGACATACTTACAAACTGATGAAGATTTTTCTTAAAGCTCTACATTACTTACAGGTCTTTTTGTCCAACAATTTCTTTTTAGGTTTTAGGTTGCTCAAAAGCAATCTCATGAAAATAGGGGTTGGACTTGATGATCCTTATGGGTCCTTTCCAATTCAAGATACTCTGTGATTCTACTGGGGCATTTACCCTAGATCCTTGTGTGCTTTCTTTTCATGTTAAAGCCTTTTGGTATCTCACGCTTTATCAACCAGGCAAGGCTGAAATCACGTTTGTCTGACATAAGGATTTGAAATTTGCTCTAAAAATGTTCTGTGGTATTCTTTCTGAATTTTTGTGTTTTGGGAATTATTTGCCTGCATATGGAGAGCCCTGCTAGAATATTTATCAGCAATGAATCCAAAACCTGTGTGAGCAGAACTGGAGTACGGACTTTATATTCACTAAGGTTTCTTCTGCCAGCATTTGTCCTCTTCTACTTTTGTCACATGTCTGGATATTCAAGTGACTGCCCAGTCATGATTACTTATCCTGATTTATTTAATCTCAGGCAGATGGAGGCACAGGGATTGCAATTTAGGAAAGCTTTTGAGCATGTGGCTTTCTCTGTCCCTGTTGCAAAATAAGACCAAATTCCTGAGTGGGACATAGGGAATGGTGGAAATTCTCACAGATCTCCCCATTGCCTACAAACGAGAAAGCACTTCTGCTATCCTCTGCAGATGCTCGTATGCCTAAATTAAGATTTGGTTTAACATTTGTTAGACCTGTGGGGAACAGATGATACAGAATGATCAATGTGATTTTTGTCAGGTAATTCTTTGCTCAGTGCTTTGTTGCCACTCAAATTTGTTAAGGAGAGATAATGCAGTTCATCAGCCCCTGCCTTTTCCATGTCCTCATTAGATATACTAGGGACAGGCTGATCCCCAGTGCTGAGGACAAGTCAAGTGGATTGGCTCTATTCATGCTGCTGAGCACTGACCATCCTTTTTGTCAGAAGCTTTGACTTTGAGAGAGCTTGCTAGAGTAGTTCATAAAGAGAGCCAGAGAACAAGGTAATATTTATGTAGTGAGGGCTGGCATAGCCCTGGTGCTCCAGCTCCCTCCTAGGCTCTCTCTTGCTTTCTGGTATAGATACATGTGAGCACCTAGCTAAGGAGAGCCTCTGGATAATGTTGAAAGCCTACTGGTCTCTGTCTCTGCCTAACACAGTGCTTTTGTGCTGAAGATGAGGGAGTGACAGCAATATGTATTGCATGAGTACCTGTGTAGCATAGTCAATAATTGTCAGCTAATTCTTTGCAATATGAGCAACTTGCATGTCTGCAAAGTACTTTTCCTTTTGTTTGGTGAAGCATTCTAGCTGAGAAAAGATTGCCACAGTATGAAAGTAGATGTAAACATGTCCAAAGATGTAAACGTATCCAAAGTGGAATTTCATAATCCTTACCAGAAACAGGAAAGATTTTAATTTTCATGGAAATTAATATTTTACAAATGGAGTGAATAGTCTTTCCATCTGTAGAGCTACAAACTTTCCAGGGCTGCATGATGGGTCACGAGTTTGAGAGCAAGCTCCTCCTGCACTCACTAGGATTAACTTTGTGAAAATAATCTTGGCCACCTGTGGATTCAGCCTGTGTTACAACTGTTGTGGGAATGAATGTAAAATAAGTGAATTTGTATTTCTTGTCTTCAAGGTGCATGCAGAACCCGCATGGCAAGAAGCTGTTCTCAGGATGTAGGTGTTAGGTTTGGCTCTGCAGCTCGTACTTGTCAAACTGCCAGTTTTGTGAGGTCCTGACTGGGAGGGTAAAAGGTATCTCACTGCTCAGTCTTATTCATGGGCTGTTTATTGTATTTGGCCAGGAAATATTCAACTAGTTAAGCTGAATGAAGCAAATTACTTCAGTGCCTTAATGTCTATTGCTGAATCCAAGTGGTGTTTGGAGAGAGCCAGCTGCCTACAGTGCTGATGCTTTTTATTGTGTTTTCTGATTATCAGATGCATTTATAGACAAATACCAGTTACAGAAGTAATGTAGAATATATTTCAGAGGGCAAAGAGCATTTCTACTAGAAGTTATTTCATACAGCTAATATTGAAAGTCTGAATTTGAATTACGTCTGACTAAAAATCTCGCTGGAGGGATGATTTTTAATTAGTGTTCCCCTTTCATCTTCTGTCATGATTTAAATTTCCACATTGATTATCGTAATCAATTCACATGCATTCCTTTCCTCCTCTGAAACCATCTGGGTCTGTAGCATAAATGAGAGGATGTGATAGAGGCAATGCAGTGGTCTCTCGATCCCCATCATGATTTAGATAACAGGTTTTGTTCATGGCTTCATATATTATGCAGATGATTGAGTTATGAAACTGGAAGGGTTAATTCTTAAAATATGAGCCTCAAATTTGTTTGCAAATTTTTTTTCCCCCTTTGCTTGTGGGTTAGGACATAAGGTTATTAGTAGGAAGCCTATTGTAGCAAGTTGGTTGGATTTAGGTAGGGTAGGATTTATATCTCTTGAAGGGGTCTAGAATGTAGACTTGCATACATCATTGACTCCCGTGAGGGCACCTTCACAGTCAGTGAGGAGAAAGGAGCCCTGTCAGAGTGCTATTTAGGCTGATGCCTAAAATAGATGAATTAGAAGAGAAGATGAGCTATACCTTAAAAGTGAAGGGTTTCACTGAGTGTAAAGGGGGTATGGACATTAGCCTCAACGAATCCCACACCTGATGTCTATTACTGTTCCAGCCTGTCATTAGTGGGGAGCATTTGCACTGTTGTTAAAATGTCTGCTACGCTGTAGTAGCAGAGGAATATGCCTAACAAACTCTCTGCATGGCATCATTTCTGGAAATACTGTCTAGGAAATAATTATATTGTCACACTTGCTCTTTGGTACCATTTAATATTTATGCCCTATTTTTACCATGTTAATGAATTAATCCTCAGAGCCTCCTGCTTTTACCTCCCCTTTAGAGATGGTGAAACTAGAGCAGAGGCACATCGGAAACCAGAGATGCTGAGCTTCCTCAGATTTCAAGGGAAAGGATGTCCCAGAGTGACTCAATCAGTGTTTTGAATGCCCCAGCATAATTTCTGGCAATATCTCTGTGGTAATACTTGGGATGATGCAAAATGCACCCTTCTCCATTTGGAAGAAGGTGATGAAACCACATCCTCAGGCTTAAACTAGAAGCACATATATTTGTGCGTATTATCTCATTTCCTCTGTGCAATTTTTGAGGCTATGTGTGGAGGTCACTGCTTAGTGAGCAAGCACTAGTTCCACCCTTGAAGGCAGTACTGTTTTGTAATTTGTTTGCCCTAAAGAGACCACGGATTCCTATCACCCTCTACTCCAGTCCCCTGGGAATAACCAGACCTTGTAAGAACAAAGATCTGAAGAATATTTTCAATAGTAGCTGGCTTTTTTGAAGGCTATTTCTATGTCTCACTGCCATGGCTGTATTGAAATTCTTCACAAGAGAACATATCACTGCCTACAAGAACTTTTAGTGTGGGTTTGAATCCTTGAATATCTCAATTTACACTTCGTTTGATATTAAAGCAGTGCTGAGAAGTTCATTTGATATCTACACACCTAGATAGACTTAATATCAATTATGGTATGGTTTTGATTTCCCCCTCTGAGGAATGCACAATCTAAATAGACAAACAATAGAAAGGAAGCATTGAATTGCATGGGGCTCTTTAGTCAATGTCATATTTGGAAAAAAACCAAACCAAAAAACCTGAATAAAATCCACTAAAGCTGTGTGTACATTCATGTCACATCATGGCAAGAGCTTCAGGCAAAAAGTTCCCAATTCCATTCTGATGATAAAACTGTCTGTAACATTCATTCTGATATAATTTTTCACTTCAAAACTTGTCTAGGGTCAATTTAAAAGAGGCAAAATAAAGAATACGACTAAAACCTCCTAAAAGAAAATGCACTTGATTTTGTTTTCAAGAAAGTGATGTTTTAAAATTTTTAGGGAAATCTTAAGCATGAGGTTCATGTTTCTTTTTTGGGTTTACAGGTTACTTCTGAGTTAAGATTCAATTATTTATACAGCTCTTATCACTACCATTTTATGGATGGGGAAATGAAAGAGAAATGACTTGTCTTAGTCATATGGGAAGTCTGTGGCCATTCTGGGTAGAGAGCTCTGAGTCCCACATCCCAGTTCAAGGCTTCAACCACAAAATAAACAGAACAGTCAAGTTCTTTTTATAGCTGGAAACCATCGCTGACATACGTCAAAAGACCCATGTGGAGTCTCACACTTTGAGTGTATAGAAGTGCTCCTAATATGCTCTTTAGCCAGATAGCAGTCTCTTGCACTGGGTTAGAAATACTAATTTTAGTGTAAAATGTGTGTTTTATGTAGTTTGTTCGTGATCAGGACCTTGCATCACTTAAATCTAAGGATATCTCTGGCCAGGACTGAGTGCAGGGGTGATGCTCTCCTTCCATGAAAGCTCATTTCTGCAGCAAGAAGCATATGCTATCCCAAAGCTTCATCTGATCTGTGGTAACAGGAAGTGGCAGTTGCCTCTAGTAAACAGTCTTCTTCTGAGGTATGTGATGGGAGCAGCACCCATGCAGACTCTGAGTTTCCCAAGCACGTAATATCACCTTGCCAGGAAGTGACATCAGGACTGAATGACAGAGTGTCAATCCTGTGCATTATTTAGTGTGTGATATTGTTGTGGGGAGGGACTGCACACTGAAGATGATATTTTCTGAAGGAAAATAAAGGAAGGCAGAACAGCTGATTAGTTATTATTATCAGACGCTAATGGGTGTCGTGTTGATAAGACGGTAACCAGATAGCATGTAGAAAAGGTTTTAGTGCTAAGTACTCCATTGCCTTTGCGTGGTGCCTCATTACTGCACTTGGATCCCCTTCTCTATAAATTTTTAATGACCTCACCATTTTTCATGTAACTCTGACTCCTTGCTTTGCTCTCCTTTTCATCCTGTCCAGGTCCTGAGCTGAAGTGGAAATGTGCTGTGTGATAGTAATTGAGACTTCAGCTTATTGTCTTGCAGCACACACCCCTCTTGAGAAGATGGGAAAGAGAATAAATTTTCAAAACCCAGCTTCAAATGTTCATTGCATTACACTGACAGTAATCAAATTTTATTGTCTGTTCTGTGGTGGTTAAAGATTTCTTTATACAAGCTATGGGATAGATACAACACAATTATGAGGACACATGTTTGTAAAGGGGCCCCCAAAGTCCTCTTCACTGAGATGGAGTGTGTTTATGCTCTCTCCTGTGCTTGAGATGCTTTACAAGGAGCAGAGCATAACCTTAGGGTGGCTTGCAGGAGGAAGACAGCAGGTAAAAGGAGGAGAAGCACAGACAGTCCAGTCTCCTTCTCCTGGACAAGGCTCAGAGAGGTCCCAAGAACCCTGGATGAAAATGACAACACCTTTGTTCTTGCTATAGTCCAAGAAGGGCTGAATTAGCCTAGTAATGGAGCGGGGAGTTTACACCATTTCCTCATTGCCTTGTTCCAGCACTGGAGAAAAGGCAAAATTCCTTACTTGGATGACCCACAGTTAGTGTCTCCTAAAAACAGAGATACACATATATTTTTTTATATATTAGACAAGTGTGTGCTAATTAGAAGAACTTCAATTTATGACAACTAGCAAGAGTCAGTAAACTCTCTTTGTTAAGATATTCTGGAAATGGGTAAACTCTATATGGTCTTATTTATCTCCAGCATACGAGGATGCAGATCTTTGAAATGGGAAGGATAGAGTGGCTGAAAAAGTACCTCGAGTCTTTCAGATGATGTGTTGTGCTTTCAGTTTTGTTTGTAAACTAGGAGATCTTGGAGAGTGCCTCCTTTGGACCCCCCATCTGACACCAGCTGAAGGAAAACCCTTTGGCTTTCAGCTGGTTTTGGCTGTGTTCCTGCCCTGCACATGGGAGTCCTCAGCCCAAGCGTCTGGCTTGGCAAGCGCAGCCTCCAGTCATGAAACCCACAGCTGGGAGCAGAGCAGCTTCTCCCAAGCATTTCTTGAGTGAGTAAGATCTGATTAGGATTTCTGAAGGAGTTTCTGCTATCTCACGCTTGGACCATCTGCTGAGGAAGGAGTTTTCCTTGTGGTATTATCATAAATTTTCCACACATCCATGATCAGCATTATTGGTTCCTCTGTCGATAATGCATGTCTCAGAACAAAGTTCCTCAGGACTTCTACCCTCGCTTTCCTCTTTCTCAAGGGTCTTTTCTGAAAAATGAAACACAGGGTCTCACATCTTATTTTTTTTTTCTCTGAAAACATCCGAGTCACACTTCCACGAATAAGAGGACAAAAGACAACGAGCAAATGCTGTGTCTGATACAAATGAGCTCACTGTCCCAGCTTGCTAGACAAATGTTTATGCACTCAAATAAGCAGCACATTCAGCTCCTCTGCTGATTCACATGTGAAGCCTGATGTGCTGGTTTTCATTACATTGTGATGGCACTGATGATAACATACGGAGAGAAAAGCTGTAGAGCAAAGCCAGGCAGCAAAGGCTGTGGACTATGATAAGGCATTGTGCACTTGAGGAATCAGACTACCAGAAGCAGGAAACCAAACAAAACCAAACCAAAAAGGATGATGGTGGGCTAAAATTTAGCTCCAGAATCCCAGTCACCGTATTTGAACAATCTGTAAGCATAAGCTCGTTTACAGGATTTCCCTTTATAAAAGCTTTCTAATAATAATAAAAATCACATAATAGCTTGGAGGCAAAACTCTTCTTTTTTGTCCTGCAAGCAAGTGAAAAATTACTTTGTTTTCTTCTTTGAAATATTCTCTACCTTGCCTTTGTTCTAGAAATCTGGACAAGTATGTGGGCAAACACAGAGCAAGAAGATAGCTTTTACCTCAGAAAGCTAAAGAAAGTGTGATAGATTTTGAGAATAGCCTTGTTTTTGTGTTCTCCTCCTTCCTTTTTGCATTATGAATTTTTTATACAAGAATATCAAATACTAAATATTGAGTATCACTTGATCCTAATTTTCAGGGGTAGGAGGGTGTTCATGTGTTTTTTGTTGTTTGTTTGGTTTTTGTATCAAAATTCACAAAGAAATTACAGCCATTTTAAATTCCCTGATCATCAAAGGACTTGGAAACCATGGGATGTCTTGAATAGTTAAATTAAGACTTTTGAAAGTAACATTACACTTTTCCCTCTTTCTCTCCATCCTTTTCTTTTACTAGTCAGCAGCTTCAGATAAATCCTCCTCTATAATTCCTGTTGAGCAGAGATTTTAGTGCAAAATTTAATCTGCTTGCCTTTACAATTTCTATGAGCAACTTAGTGTTCCCGTTTCAAAGCTGACCAACAATATTCTTAGAGTCACATTGTTGTCAGAGGCCAGATTCAATTTGAGAATTATCCACGAATTTAAAGCTTTCAACTGCTTTTCAAATTCTTAGTTGGTGACTGATGTCAGAGCTGGAAGTGAAATTCTAGGAAATCAAACTCTTATGAATATTTTAAACCTACAAAACATTATGGAAAAATCAAATATTTACTAAAACAGAACTTGCAGATGTCTGCACTGCTAAAAGCTGCAATGCCAAGTACAGAAAGGAATCAGCCCTTCATAAAATACTGGTGACCTTAAAGATCTGATGTGAAATTCCAAGATTTTCTAGATCAGAGACAGAACTGTATACAACTATGGAAAAATGCGTACTCCCGCCAACATCCTCATGCAGTCGGGGGTAGCTATAGATCTGCCTGGCCAGCTGAAGCAAGCTTTGTTTTACACCCACCATGGGATTTTACCCCCTTTGTCTGACACTTGGGTGTTCTCAGGAGGAGAATGGTCATTCACATGCCAATGCCATCAGCATACCCCAGTGCTCAAATGTAAACCAGCTGGGTAGGACTCTGGAGAGCCCTATAAAAGAGGTGAAGAATCCTCCTCCAAAGACATGGAGTGGCTCCAAGGAGACTCCTTTTCTAATTCTCCTGCCTTTCACTGCCAAAGAGCATCTCTCTGGCTACTTTAATCTGCAAGATTCATCTTACTTTAAGCGTACTGAAAAGGACTGATGTTTTGGGGTTGTGCTGTGCTATATTAAAATCCATATTTCAAACAATAAATGCTTTCCATTTATCTAGGCTAGTCTCTTTTCTATTGAGCCAAACTTTCAGGCAGTTAGCTAAACCTTTCAGTAATATGAAGCACCTTTTTCATCTTGTGCCAACACTGTAATGCCTCCAATAATTTATGTTTAATTTTTAATACAGTTATCTATCATGAGTAATTATGTGGGCTGCTCACAATATTCCATTTTCTGTTATGTGGTTTTTCTAAAGATCGTGGACTTAAAAAAATACCACAGTACTACTACTTTTCTGCTAAATTTCCTCTGAAAAAGAAATATTGAGGCATACTTAAAGATACAGTATGTCAGACCCTGAGAAGTTCTTTGCTCTGTCTTCAGGTATACTGGTACTAGTGTGAAGACTAGCGTAAGCTGCTGTGATTTAGGCACTCCACAGCCAGAAAAAGGTCTGAGCACAGTACAGGGTTATTTTGCTGGTGTTTGTGTGCAGGGTTCAGGTGCTGGGGACAAAATTTCCCTGCTGACACTCGTGCTGTTGGTGGTACATTGTCAGTACTGGAAGAGGCTTTCATTGTCATCTCTAATGGGTAGGGAAAAGCTAGGTCTTTCCCAACTTTTCCACACTTTCTATGTAAAAAACTTTTTCCTCTGAGCTTGTGAGAGTAGATAATGGCACCTGATGGTTGTGCAGCTCTGATGCTGAGGAAGGAGTCCTGCTGCAGTGTCAGTTGAGGCCACTGCAGTAGCTTGGTTGTGCAGGGAACTTGCTTGAAACTGCAGGCTCTCTCCTGTAATGTCCCTTTCTGCTCTGCAGGAAGAACTGGAAAGGGTATGACGCTTTCCAATGGAACAGTGGAAAATACCACTCCGGGCTCAGAGCTTCTTACATCAATGAAGCTTCAACATCCGTGAAACATTTGCCTGTCTTGAGCAACAGCCTGTTCCACACGTGCAATAGGAGCAGCTGGTTTTGTTAATCTATGTTTGGCAGTAAACATTGATATGAGTACCAGATCTGTCTGAGGGACCGGAAGATAAACTCCTAGGGGTCATATAAGTTTTCTGTCCAAATCTACATTTTGAGATGTGTGTGTTATTTCTCTCAGGCTCGGGAGCTCTCTGTATGAGCACTGCTCTTTTGGGAGAGAAAAAATGGCTCTTTCCTTTTTTTCCTGGCCAGACTACAGCTTGTCCTGACATGCTCCTTCTCTGGGAATTGGGACTGGGATATGTATGGGACTGCTAACGGAAATCTGTATCAGGGAGGCCATTTATGTGCTGGATACTTGTCAGGGCCAATTCCACCCTCGGTGTTGGTGAAGAGGCCTTGGGACAGCAGCATTCCTCTGAAATGGCAGTGCTTTATGAGTGAACAATACATTAGAGTCACACAGGTCATCAAAGCTTACGACTGCCTTTGTCCAGGAAAAAAAGGAAAAATAAAAACCTCCTCACAGCAGACATGTCTAAGTTCCTGGTTCTTATACAAGTAGCTGAATGCTGAATGTAATGGATTCTGTCATATACACCAATTATTATATAGAGAAGACATGGGTGAAAACAAATGGCCACTCAATTACAGGACTTGCACAGACAGTTGGTAAGGAGCAAAAACACTGTCCAAGAAAACATTTTCTGCATAGAGTTGCTTCAGTCCTGATCCTCAGGGAAGGCCCAGACAATATCTTCAAATGACAGAAACTTGGAAACTAAAACTAGTAATTGAAGATGCTACACATAATGGGTTCAGTACAGCTATTGGTGCAGTGCCCCTGATATGTCACCCTGTCCTTTGCTGATGTGAGGTCAGGAGCTTTCTTCCCAAGTGGTGGCACTTCAGCTATAGTCAGAGCTGTTGCTACCTGCTTGAACTCATTACATTGCTCTCCAAGTCTTTATCAGACCTAAAGAAGAACTTATACATCCAAAAATCTATCCTTTTTTCTTTTTTTTTTTTAAAAAAATAATTATTTGGCCTAATGGAAGCTATTACCTGCTTTTATGAATGCTCTATCATAGGAAAGCTGCAATTCTAGAACTGCTATTAGAGGGAAAAGGGCTGCAGCCTTGGCCTCATCAAAGCCTGAAGTAAAACTTCCTTTGACGTCAGTGTCATAAGATTTCGCCCAGAGACCAGTACAGTTTATTTTGGTTGCAGTTCAAGATTTGCTCATCATATCAAATGTTTCATCACATATATAGGTAGCATTGAACAATAGAAGATGTGTAGGTAAATCTAAGGCTGTAATTCAATCTAGGACCTTTGTTGATGTCTTAAACTGAGAGTCAAGCAGCTTAAGTAGTTTATGACCGGCAGTAGAACTCCCTTGATTGAATTACTGCATAGGCATTCAATTGCATAAATGTATTGTTATTTATATGATGTGCCAAAGCCTGATTTTAAGTTAACTGTGTCAGGCTATAACTAATGGAGAAAGAGTGGTGTGGCATTACAGTGCCCCTTAAGCATGGAAAATGAATGATGTGCACTGGGTTCTGTGCTTATGTAAAAATAATTATTGTAGTACTGTAGGGAATTAGTTCCTTCGTATTCATGAAAGGAAGGAGAACTGGAGGTTGTTAGTCAGAAATGTGGCCCTATACCAGAATGTAGGACTTGAGCAATTTCCATCATTGTTGTCTGAAGTCTGAATCCACAAATTTTAAAAATTCTCTTAAAGGAAAAGAGGTGAAACAGCTTGCAAACAAGCACAATAGATAAGAATGTTATTGATACCACAAGAGTAAGATATCGTGCAAAGGATGACAGCGGTTTACAAGAGTCTTCCCTGGCTCTTAGCACCCCTGTGCATACATAGGGAAAGCATTGAGCTGCAAGCACCAATCCCCATGGAACCACTTAACTGACAGGTGGGAGCTGTTTGCTGGCTGCAGCCCAGCTCTGCTGTATTGCATCCTCCCAGGGGCTGCAGGATTTTGCTCTCCTCCTTTGTTGGAGAACTGGATAGCTTTACCAGCAGCTTTCCAGGGGAGAGACCAGAAAGCATGCACATTCAAATCAACCCTTTTTGGAGATGGTCAAAACTGCTCAATAGCAGTGCAGGCTGCCTGTGTCATGGGCTGTCATGGCAAATTGGAGCTGACAGCTAGAAACTGCTCACATAGATTTCCTATTGCTGCTTTTAACTAGCCTGTATTAAATTGCACCAAAAGGGCTGACAGCCTTAAAATCCATGCCATTATATCACATTAAGGTCTGCAAAAATCTGCCTGCTTTCACAAATTTCAAAGTCAATTGATATATAAGCCCAGTAGACATCCTAGAGCCTAGAGATACAGTAAAACCAGCACACATATGTGAGTGTTCATTCTGCATCTAGGCCCACGTACGATTCTCAAGTATTGTCCCATACCAACACTCCTGAAAATCCTATACATAAAGGAAATTCTTTTAATATAGAAAAAGTAACTTCAGGCATGAATATTTCCTTCATGAAACCTTCTGGCATAACATGGCTTTTGAAAGCACTGTTATAACTTACCTTTGTCTTGTAATAGCTTGTGTCTGTATGAGCATGGAGGAAAAAGGTGCTACCTGTCTTAGCAAGGAGTGAAGGTGAGTACTTGCATGTCAGGTAGAATAAGGACTCAGTCCTGCATGTAAATTTTAACACACAACTTCTGCAAAATTTTTCCTCTAACACATCTCCATCACCTCAGCAAAACCACTGAGCACTATAGATAGTATTCCATAACCAGATCAGTGCAGAAACTCTCATGCCAACATGCTGATTAGAAAATCATCTTTTTTTCCTAAATTTTTGGATACATTGCCATTCTCATTCCCGGATTAATTGTGGTGATGGGATGATTTATGGTTCTGCTTCCTTTTTATATCAAGCGTGTTTCTCTTGCTATCCTGACTGTAGACTGGCACTTTTTTGGGGAATATTAGCAGAAGATAATTTCCTTTTAGGTCTCTAACTAGCCTCCCTCTAGATTCAAGTGAATGTAAATAACGTATATCAAGCACTGATAGATAAGCTACCTCTCTCACTCACATAGACCCTTGAAAACTAATCAAACTTCTTTCCTGAAGGGGAGTTTATCAGAAGCCAGACAATGCTTAATTTGACACTCAAGAGGTAAAAGACACTTAAACCATGTTCCTCTTGTCTTCCTTCATCAACATCTAAGAAAGAAAATCATTCATGTCATCCATGTCACATTTTAAAAAATCCCTTTCACAATAAACCCTCAACATGTAAAAAATGCTGCACACAAGAAGCAGTTAGCTTTGACGCTGTGTATATTATGGTTTCATCAGTTCCCTCGGTTGCTGGACTTGTGAGCAGTCTGCTCCAAATCCTGAGAAGAGCATTGGAACTTCCATAGGTCACCCCAGTCTGTAGCAATGGCAGCTTGACCTTGGCACTACTTGAAAAGCAAGCTAAGATTGGGAAGGCCACTTTGCTAGCCTTCAAAACTCTGTGTCCTAATAAAGCAGACAGACCTTCTGCAGAGGAAAATAAACAATTAACAGAGCTGGCTATGTCCTCAGCTGTGCTAGAGGGATTACATCATGCCTTATGCACACAAACACAGACATTATTTAAAGATGCAGTCTCGATTCATACTTTCTATCCAGATATCTAATTTTTAGCCAATGTGCATTGGTCCACTATTTATTTACTTTTAAAATACTGGATTTGGATAGTAATAAAATGTGATTTTACTAACTACAACGTTTTCATGGATTTCATCTGTTATCACAATCAAATATGTCTCTTAGAGTCTCTTTCTGTTTTGGAAATCTCTGTGTTTGGATGTGGCTTTGAAGGTCTTTGTTGACTTCTTTGATCTTATGTTATGTCAAGGACTAAAGTTGATTTTATTGGAGGGTGATAGTTTCCACTGCTTGGTTCAATACCAGTAACAATGGTGAATCAGGTTGGTTCATTTTAATATTGCTAAAAAAAGATTCTTGCACCAAGCAAAAGGGTGAGCCATGGCTTTCCTTCAGATAATTAAAAGGACAATGTCTCAAAAGCAGCCTGGGAGGTAATTTGTGCCTCGGAGTCTTGAACTAGCAAGTGCATTGGTTGTCCCTCACCCCTGAGAGCCATCACTCTATCCAGGACATTTAAGAGCATTTCCACTCAGCCAGCCAAAATTCTTTGGCATTCTGTTTTTACACACCCCGTAAGGCACTTGAAATCAGAGTGTCTGATTTTATGCACCAAGCCATGTAAACATATTCGCTATTTATATCACTAGCAACTGCAACAAAGATTTAATCCTCAAGTTTCCAGGGAGAGATGAGCCATATATGTTCCTGCTCCAGCTCTGCTGCCTTCAGTAGGCCTTCTCCAAATAGATCATGTTGGGTTGATGCCAAGAAAGTGGTTCATCCTTGATTGAACACCGTTCGCATAGCTTGGACAAATCTATTACAGCTGGTTCTTCGTACATTAGGATTAACTGGGCATAAACAAGCTCACGGCTAGCAACCAGGTTGTTTCAACCAGCCATGACAATAAAAAGCCCTATAGGAAACATGATTATGAGACACCTATTATGGAAACGTGAGGAATTGCTAAACAAACTTGCAAGTCTTAGTGAAATAAAACTTTACTTTACTGCTTTCTGCATTTTTCCAGTCTGAGTGCAGCATCTTTCAACAACAGGATTAAGTATGTTCAAATGCAATTTCACCTTAAACATAATTTTCTCTTTTTTTTATTATTAGCTGTTGGGAACTGCCTATTTCTATTTTTTCTTCTGACAATGTTGACCAAATGGATTTGAAGTTTTTCCTGGACTGCTGAGGTTTTTGAAAATGTTACAGCCCACAATATGCATAACTGAAGTAATTGTGCTGCTTTCTTTTCTCTCTGTATAAATAAATTCAAAATGTCAAATAATTTTGAGGTAGTAAATACATGACAATTGAGCAGTTTTTGCAGAAGTAAAATGAAGATACTGAAGTAACAGTGATGAACAAAACTTCCGGGCTCTAGACAAACTTGGAGGAGAATCACTAAATCAGTGCTGGTTTTAACTTTATTTTTCTTACCAAAGGGAAAAAAAAGGGGTCATGAATTCTTATCAAGCTTCCTTAAAGGACGGCTTGGCATTGGCTCTGACTTCTTAAAATTAAAATTATATTGATTTTCCATTTTATTAAGTAGATGTTCCTCCCTGAGCTTGCTTTAGGAAAAGAAAAATGTTTTCAGTGCAACTTTCTCTTTAGCCACTGCCTTGACTTCGACTGTGGAATGCACATCTACATCCAAATTAAGAGACAAAGGGATTACCCAGAACAAGCTCTTGTTTCAAGACCCTGGTGGCACAGTGCAAGTTTCACCTTGTCAGACAAGTAAACAGAATGCAAGTTTTTTGAGGTTACCCTGCGGAATAGTTCATTTTAAAACTGTCCATGAATGTTTACCTTGTTTAGGAATGAAATTGGTGTGGTACATCAAATGCATTGTAAACCCCATCTTCTCCTGTTATCCCCCTGCTGCTGCACCTCACTGTTCACAGTTCAGGGCACTTCTGTCTCTTGTAGCTTATTAAACATGAACCATACTAGTGTTTGTACTGCATACAGTCTACCTCCTGCTTCCAAATTTATTCTAGAAATGCACTGCTGAGAATGGTAGTTGCATCAAAGTGGGACTTTAACGATATTGAACCCTTCTGGATTACAACTGGTAATTTCTAAGTGAGCGAAGTTACAAATGACATCCATTAGAGCTTGCTGGCTTCTTTTGCATCTTTGTGGCTTAGGAAGACTAGAAAGACCTTTTCTAAATCTGTCAAGTATTTAAATTGTCACTTGACCTCAGGGACAAAGACACATTTTTGAAGTGAAAGAACTAATGCAGGCTGTTGTTGTACTTTATACTTAGGATGGAGAATAAGCAGCTGCTGCGGTGAAACATGCAATACAGTCTGGTGCAAGATCCCTTATTTCTCTCCCTGCTCTTGCGGCCACTTTTCCTGTAAGATAAGGGAAGTGCTCCAGACAGGTCAGTATTAAATAAGATGGTCTCCAAAGGAGCTATTAGTACTTTCTGTAATGCTATGTGTGATTGAAAATGAGTAATTTGGTAAGATAGCTACTGTATTATTTGCATAAAGGATTATAAGACACAATTTAAGCCCTAGAGAGATGCCAAAACCCCTTTCTTTGCTTGAAAAGCCAGTTAAGACTCTTAAGCAACATAACATTCTTACCCCATCACATAATTTACAAAACTCAAGCACTCAAGAGCAAGGAAATGAATAATTTAGAAGGTCATTAATCTCACACTGCCCACATGATAAACACAATTATCAATCTTATCAAGTATGGAGAAGTGAATATTTCATCACAACACAAGGCACTTTGACTCTAGCTACAAAATGTTTCACTGGGGGACACCAAACCAAAACCAGAATAGTACTGTCCTGAAATACAACAATTAGCTACGAGCACATTAGTGACACAGATTGATAGGGCTACATGGGAGCCTAATTTCAGGCAAGACTTAATCTTACATTCCATTGTTTCCTGTTTTGCCTTATATATTCCACTTTTGGACACATTTTTCTTATCAAGTTCCTGTGTCAGCTGATAAATTACTAGATAACATTTTAATCCTAACTAAGGATAAAGCAATAGAAAAACACTCCAAAGGTAAAAGCCAAGGCAGGTTTTTTGCAATAGCTAATTCCCTGAAGCAGACGCAGTAGTGGATGAGTTACTAAGCTCATTGAAATCAGAAGTGGCAGGACCTTGCTCATTAAACCTCAAAATGGGAACAAGCCTGAATTCTGGTCATGGTAAAACTGGGCTGAAAGCCTGGAGTGTGGGCTTACCATGCCAACTATTGCTGCCAGAGTGCAGAGGACATTTTGGGATTTAATAAACTACAGCTATAATCTGTGGGTTATGTTGGGAGCAGTATATGGCTGAAGGGCATATAGCAGAATGTTACAGCATGGTTATAACACCATTCACTGAAACAAGCTCTTGCTGAGATTTCCTGGGTGGCTCATATGGGTAGGTAGGTGGTTGAAAATCAGCTGCAGATGGCACTATTTGATGGAATCATATAATCACAGAAAGGTTAGGTTTGGAAGGGACCTTAAAGGTCATCTAGTTCCAAATCCCTGCATAGGCAGGGATACCTCCCACTAGACCAGGCTGCTCAAAGCTTCGTCCAAAGCCTTGCTGACCTGTCCCTGCCCACTTCTACGGATGGGGCATCCACACCTTCTCTGGGCAGCCACTGTTGAACCAGTGGGGAACCAACCACTGGGAACCACTGTTCCAGTTTCTCATATCTTATCTAAATCTACCCACTTTCAGTTTAAAGCCATCCCCCCCATTCTATCCCTATATGCCTTTGTAAAAAGTCCCTCTGCAGATTTCTTGTAGGCCCTTTTGAGTACTGTAAGCCTTTTAATAAGGTGTTCCCAAAGCCTTTTCTCCAGACTAAGCAAGCCCAGCTCTCTCAGCCTGTCTTCATAGGAGAGGAGCTCCAAGATCTCTGATCATCTATGTGGCCTCCTCTGCACTCACTTGAGCAGGTCCATGTCCTTCTTATGTTGAGGGCCCAGAGCTGAACACAGTACTGCTGGCAGAGTCTCATGAAAGCAGAGCAGAGGGGAAGAGTTCCTTGCCTCAGTCTACTGGCTTTTTGCATTTACCTACTGGCCAATGTAGAATGAGCGATGTCCTCATCTGTTCATTTCCTTACTTTTAAATGCCTAGCTTTTGCAAATGGCATGAGAGAGAAGTATTTCTTCCCTATTACATATCAGCTTTAACTAGCTTTTGAATCAAAACTATTTTTGTCTGTGCTGGTGTGATGGTATTTGAGTATAATGGAAGGTTAGAAATTACTCCTGGAACGGTGCTCTCCTGTCATAGATTTGAGATGAATTTTTGGTAAAAGCAAAATAATACCACAAGATCTAATTTTAACTACATTTTAAAAGGGAAACGTAATTCTGGTTTTTGAACAAATAATAATGCCTTCATAGAATCATTCTTCTTCAGTGGAATTACATGAGAAAACACCTTCTCTCTGACATTTTTACAGGAAATACCAAGAAACTGAGCATTCCTTACCTTATGGCATTTCCATAAAAACAAGTTTTCCTGCATTATTTTATTTAGAAGCAGTAAAAAATAGCTTTGCTTGTGTTACAGTGTTTTCAGCAAAAATCTCAAGAATATCCTTCCCAGACTTGCCAACCACGTGTACGCTCCAAATTACACTTAATTTACTGTGCTTATTGCTTATACAAAGCAGTCATGCCAAGCTTTTATAAACATGCTTCTGATATTATTTGGATAGCAAGGGCTGTGTATATTTTTCACCTGGGCTCACGGGTTCACAAATAGATTTCAGGAGCCCAATGTCTGTGCTTTTCTCGATCACTAAATGAAGATTCTTCTTGACAACTTTCTGCCTTAGACCTGACAGAGAAAGTTATAAACCTCTGCTCTGCATTGACCAGTGAGTATCTCAAATTCTGGCAGCTGCCAAGACTATTGAAGTTTTCTTTCTCTTTCCAGAACTTCCTTCTTTTTTTTTTTTTTTTTTTTTTCCCCAGCTGTTTTCATTTCCCATTGACATTTCAGCTTTTATCATATATTTCTCTTGTCTTTTTACTTTTGCTCCCTCAACTATAGGACCTTTACCTTGTCCAGAGAAAGCTGCTAATGCTCTAAGGTTGTTGGTCCTTGACTAATGGTCTTGTTTCAGGGGTTTGGATGGACGTCAAAGGTCAGTATCTCAGATCTAAAGACTTACTGTATCATAGAATCATAGAATCGTTATGGTTGGAAAGGACCTTAAGATCATCTAGTTCCAACCCCCTTGCCATAAGCAGGGACACCCCGCACTTGTTTTCAGTTTCAAACATAGTCTCCTATGCTCTGAAGAGATTTTATGCAAACTACATTAGATCTGCATGGGAGTCAGTAATAACTGGTAAATTCCAGCCCCATTGGGGTATTTGGAGGTTTTGCTGGAGATGTGAATGTGTCCCTTCACTTGTACTGGGCTGAAAAGGGACATAGCCAAGGACAGGCTCTGAAGATCCGCTTGAAGATTACTTGGCCTTTGCTGCATCCTTGTGCAAGTTAAGGAAAACCACTTGAAGGGAGGTGAGCTTGGAGTAGGGTAGCTTTTCCATCTTCAGTCAGTAGGGCACATCCTGACACCACCCTAGCCAGGAAAAGGCAGCAGGGAGGCACAGGGGTGAGGCCCCAGCCCCAAGCAGTGACCACCTTCCTCAGGATGGGGACAGGTTGAGGCTGTGCCAGGACATGGTCTCATGGGGAGCAGACCAGCTGCAGCAAGGAGACTCTTGACTGGAGATCTGGAAAGCAGTTTTCACCTTGCAGGTAGCTGGATATTGGCAAGTATACGATACCCAGGAATGCTGTGAAATTCCTCTGCCTCGCAGTATCCAAAGCACAGGTGAAACAAGACCCTTAGCAAACCCATATAAGTTCAAAACTGGTCATGCTATGGGTAGGGGTATTGGGCCAGTTGAATTCTAAGAGGTCCTTCCCAACCAAACTGTTCAATGATTCAAATTTGCACTGCTATAAGCATGGAGGGAATCAAAGACTGAGAAGTAGATACCTGCTATTTTTGAGTGGTTTCTTGGAGACAGTATAGATATAAAGATGTCTCAGCAGATCTTTGAAAATAATTGTTTGATCCACCCTTCTCCCCAGTAGTCCTAAGATTCTTTTCTTTCAATTGATCTCCAAGATAACTTACGAATTAGAAAGAATAAAGGGTGCAGAGGCTTCTTATGGCATGGCACAGGCAGCTGGTAGGTCAGGTGCAGGGGAGCCTTTTCATCCTCGGATATCCAAGTCAATGAGGTTCAGTAGGACTGGAATTCCTCTCTGACTCCTAGGAAGGCTCTGCCTTGCAAAGTTCACTTGATCCTCTTCTGACAACCAGGATGGTATGAAGACTTGCAACATTCATGCTGCAAGGCCATTAGCAATTCTTGTACTTCAGGTGACTTATTAATATCTTACTTGACAAGTCAGATTTAAATGCATGCTGAAAAATGACTTTATACTGTCGGAGCTCATTAGGTTTTATGCACAAAACAAAATCATTATTCAGAGATTTGGAACGGCTTTACTAAAGTGGGCATGTATTGAATATCCCCAATGCAATTCTTCCTTCTAATATGGTAATTCGTTATCTGTATTTAATTATCTGCAAGGTGAAAGGTTGCTGGGCAGAGTTGTTCAGCAATAGCCCAATGGAAATTTTTAAGTACTTTCACTCTGGGCTGACTGTCTTTGCAGATCAATCTTACTGCTAATGACAACCAATACTTTCAGATGTGATTACATACTAGCTCCATCTTTTCATGAGCCGAGACTCTTTGGAATCATATGTATTGATCTTTTTAATAGAAGTCAAGAAAAATGAAATTACTGTGGCTTCTTTTTGCAAAACTATGATAAATGGGAACTTGGAAAGTTACAGAAGATTTTTTTTTCTGTTGTGGATTATTTTAATCTCTAAAAATGATGGTCTTTTTAATAATGTTTGTCTTTCCATTATGCACATTTGCAGCAAGGCCGAAACTTATTTTTGTATTTCTTTATATAACCACATTTAAGCAAAGACATGTCAGAATTGCCTGCTGGTATACTTAGGTAACTATCAAGTAGACTCTAAGCTAAAGGATAAAGATGCTTTTAGATGATAGGAGATTGTATTTTCCAATACAATTGGTTTAATCCAATTTTTAGAACAGTGTTTTGGGATGTCTGCAATCAAGTATTCATTTGTTTCTTATATAGAGCTTACCCTTTATTCATGTAATATTGTGACAAGAGACTTTTCCTGTGTGCATTTTCTTTCTTCCCAGAAGTCTCATACTGGCTTTCATTTATCCAATTTTCAATGGCAATATATGTCACATGGCTCTGCCTTTTGCTTCATTCTCTTTTTCATGTTTATAAATCCCTAGTATTTTATAAGGAAAAGAGCCTATTGTACCCTGCCCCTGAGGCCTAAAGGACAGTGTTTTTGCTTTAGATTATGTTATAAACATATGTATACCCCACTGGGAATGATATTTGCTAGTTTGACTTCTCATTCTCATGCCAATAGAATAGAAGAAAAAATGTTTTAGATGTCACATTAATTGTAGTATTCCTCTTGGATAAATTCCATTGCAAAGGCTGCGGGTAAGATAAATCTTAGTGACACAGTAGCAGAAGAAAAGATATGGGTTAAGTCGTAGGAGTGGTGGCTCCCACTGGTATTAATGGGAAGATAACACACATGTCTTACAGATATTTATAATCAGAGGTACTGGCAAACTCTCCTCAGTTTGAAGGGCTGTGTCAGGTTTTCTTATTGCCTGATTGAGCCTCAATTCTTTTCAGTCATCTATGTTGTAAATCTATGCTCTTTTCAGGCTTATTTCCACAAAGCAATTTCCTTTTTTTCTAATCACACTCCCATAATTTTTTGACTTCCCCTTCACTTTTCGTTATGCCTCATGTCACAGCAGTCTTCAAGACCTTGTCATTTGGTTTTATTGCTGTTCTTGAAACTCAACGTTTTTCAGTCAGATTATTTTCTGAAGACTTTGGCGACCTGCATCTTGCCATTTTTAGAGGTCCAGATTCAATCCCATTCATGCAAATTGTCAACTTCAGAGCTCTCAGGTTTTTAAAGTCATGATACACAAAATTTATGTTTAGTTCAAGAAGTTTCTAAACTGTGCATGATTGGGGGTGAACACTTGAGGGTGCTGCATATCTGCCCTGTTTTGTTTTTTCTTGTTTCATAACTTAGCCTCCTGCTGCTGACCACTGTTGGAGGCAGATTACTGAAACGGATTGTTTTGCATAGATCCAGTGTAAAGGTCTTCCACTGACACCTTTATCCCACAGATTTTTTCTCTAGCTGCTCTTTCTGTGCCTACTTTTCTTTGAATATGCTGTTCCCAGGAACTATTATACCTACAATGTTGAAAAAACCTCCCTGATTACAATTTCATACTAAATGCTTTTGTGAAGGACTACATCTTTCAAAAGTGAGCTTTTATATTTCGTATCGACTGTGGTCTGTCTGTATGGCAGATGGACTAAGCCAGGTGATAAAGACATTTTGTGACATGCTGCACTCAGCTGCAGACAATCCAGTACCTAAATAAGAAGACTGGGTCAAAAAGTTAAAAAAGAAAAAAAAAGGCAATTATCTAGTAATTGCTTTAGGCATACCTCGGTGTTTTCATTAAAAATAGTGAATGATGTTTCAGCATGTCTTGCAACCATTTGTGCTCAGTCAAAACCAGGCATTTTTTAATGTGGTTTTCTTAGCCTTTGTTTTACAGACTAGTGTCTGACTGATTTTGCATAGGAAAGTTGTCCCTTTGTTATGTAATGAAGATGCAAAATTAACCATGTTGGGAAGAAGACTGTAGAATTTCATCACAATTTGTTTCAGTTTATCTGGAATGTCAAGTTATTCTGCCAGTACACTTGTAGTGATGAAAAAAGCATTTCTTCAGGAAAACAACATTTTTGGCTCAAAGATGCATCGATTTGAGCACTAGAATCTAATTTGGTGGCATGTTGAAATAGAGTACACTAAAGTTGCCACCTGAAAGATGATTAACACTGCTGATGTAGTCTTGTGGAACACTAGTTTTGCACAAGATGGTTGGTTTTTTTTTGCCAGTAGATAGCACATGTATAATACATAGACAATACACGTGGGCTGGAACTGGATGATCGTTAAGGTTCCTTCCAACTCACAACAGTCTGTGATTCTTCCATCCTGCTTATATGAGTTCCATCCTGCTTATATGAGTTCTGAGCTGAGATTGAACATTTTTTTGTTGTTGTTGGTTTTGTTTCATTTTTTTTTAGCAAGTGTGGTAACATACATGTACTAAAGTTTTTTATAATACATCCAAAGTAGTCTGGATTACCCAACACGCACATAAGTGGATATGTTTATGTGAATATATACTTTAAGCTCAAAGGTCAAACTACTCCTGTGTTACTGTATCCCTTGAGGAGTCTCCTTGTTTATTTGAATAATCCAAATAAAATATTTCTTGGCACCTGTATCACTCATATGTGAAAAGAAGGAGGAGCTTGCTATTGCTTCAAGCTTTTGAACCTTTTTCTTTAATGAAACCATTTATGAGATAAGCCTGAAACAAACATTAGCCATACAAATAGCGTTTTACCTTTAGAATAGTTCACAGGATTAGGCAGGATGTAATTTTATATTTTTTGTTAGTTTCTCATCTGAGTAAGAAGAAAGGTATATTGAGGTAGAAAGAGAAACCTAAAATTAAATGAGATGACATAAACTAGAGGCAATTTTCAGCATTTTTTTTTTTTTCCTCAGCTCATCTCAACTCCTTAGTACTTTTTTAAGGCACTCTGCATCTGTTTCAGCCTACCCACTTAAATAGTAAGTGTACTAGGGGTTTTTTTGGGTTTTTTTGATACAGCAAGTAAGAGAAGGGAATGCACCATTTTTCTGACCATTGAGAATCTTGGCTCTGCATCTCCCTAAACTCTTTTGCACAACTCAGGGGGGAAATTCATCAGCTTTGGCTGTCTAGAGCTTTATTATCATTCTTTAACATCATTGCTTTTTGATATATGCAACACCCAGATTGTGTGACAGCTAGTCACTATTCCATTTCTATAAAGACTTTGTGTGCTATTTTAGACTCTGACAGATTGTTACCAAATCTTGCAACAGAGTCCAGTCAGAAATACACAGCAGCTATCGCTAAAAAGTCATCATTTCTTGCAGTTATCAAGTAATGGCATCAAATACCCATGGTTATTTCTCATTTGAATGAGAGAGCAAAATAGTTTATCTATCTGTCTGTCTATCTATCTATCTATCTATCTATCTATCTATCTATCTATCTGTAGTGCCACTTGGTAAATTTTGTCAATTTTAGTGTTTACCAGCTTTAGAAAGAAAGATTAATTTGGAAAAGAAGATGGAAAACACGTAATAACCTATGAATAAAGGGAGGGAAGGACGAGAAAGAAGGCATTTTGTAGAAAAGAGAAGAGAGACAGGGCTGGGCTGAACATCTTCAACAGCTTTGTTAGATCTGTGTGTCTCAATGTAGTGAAGAAATAAACTGGTTTCCACTGGGCATCTTGAGTGTTGCTAAAGCTTCACAAAGGATTAGATCAAAGAAGAGTATTCAGCTCTCAATGTGAGCTCTAGTTCATTTGTCATGGTTTCTTTTTCCAACTTAAGTGTGAAAATGACTGAAAAATAATCTGTAAGTTGAGCTGGGTTTGCAATGTTCAAGACTAGAATTTTGGATATATTGGAAAGATCTGTGATATTCTGACACGGCAATGAAACAGTTAAATCTGTACTGGGTATCCCCAGAAGAATAAGTCACACAGTAGTTTCTTAAAATGGGAAAATACTTGGGTTGGTAAAAAAGTTTTTGCATTCTCTTTTTTATGGAAACTTTTTTCCTGATGATAAAATTTGATTTTTTTCTTTTTTTAATGAAAAGTCTTTAATGGAAATCAGTTGTCTAGTGGGTTTTTTTGTTTGTTTGTTTGTTTTTTTGTGGGTTTTTTTGTTTTGTTTATTTTTTTCCCCCATAAATTAATGGCTTTCTGTTGAAAGAAGAAATTCTAAAGAAGACAAGAAAAGAATACTTCAACAGTATTCCCATATTTGGAGCATAGAGTTGGCTATTAATTGGTTAAATATTCAGCTAATGAGTCAAATTACTAACAAATATAAAAGCTGGCGTTCAAAAGAATGCTTGATCCTGTGCATATCTAAGTGTAAATGGTCAGAAGAGTGCTGAAACATTTCTCTCTGGTGAGGGTTCCAACCCAACTTCCATGCAAATAAATGAAAATATTCCTTTTTACCACTGTAAGAAGAGAACTGAGACCTAGGATTTAAGGCTTGCATGAATATGCTGTGTGCTGAGGAAATGAATGTTAGGAGACCTGCTGCAGCTGATGGCCAGCAAAGGGAAATTCATGTCTGCAGATGGAAGTATGACAGTTGGTAATGGACTCTAACAGAGATTGTTTTCCCTTTGGCATTTGATAACTGTTAATTCTTCATATACCTGGCTTCCACCAATGAACACAGTACTTTTTACTGATAAGAAATTCATATTGTTAAACTCCACATGAACTCAAAAAATATTAAGGTATAAATGCTTACAGGCAAATATGAACAGAAAATGTCAGAGAAAATTTAATAATTGAGCTTAATAAAATCAGCTTGTTTTGGAATCTTGCTTTATATGTTTCTGAAAGAACAATCACTCTTAATGAAACTAAGTCAAGAATGAAATGTAGTGTATGGCTAATTGGGAAAGGATCGATGGATTTAGAAAAGCCATAGGAGTCCTAAAGAAATAGCAGTTTAAACTAGTGTTGATTTAACAGTGTAGTCTGTCTTCCCTTCGGCCTTATAAGGGACTAAATGTCTAATACAACGGCACAGTACAGGTTGTCCTTGATAGAAGGTATGGTTAGTAAACCAGTCTCTCGTGTGAGGCCTTGAATAAGCCAACATTGTGATTTGAAATGAATGCTGACAAGCCCTCATATCACTGTAACCTATCATCAGATACTTATCCTACACAACAGATTTCTCATTTGTTATGTTAGAAATAGTTTGTAGTACTAGAATACATGACTAATATTATTTACTGTGTCCCTTTATCTGTCAGTCTAAACGAATCTATGGTGATGCAGTTAGCTCCAGTCTACTCTTATTGCCCCTGAAGGAGCAAAGGACAGAGGAATGGAAGCAGCTTCAGCCAGGCACATTCTGGTAAGCACTGCCCACAGGTACAAGCAAGGTAAGTGAAGTAACGAAAGAAGGGAAGAGGAAGATAAATATTTCACAACTGAAGCTGTAAATACCGCACAACTGGACTAAACAGAGAATAGACAAGGGATACACCAGAAGTCACAGGTATTCAGTTATGCAGATTGAAACAAAGAGAGAGAATGAGCGAAGAGGGACAGAAACCTTGGAGAGTAAAGTACGGGAGAAATGGTCATGTATGTAGAGGTGTAGAGGGCAACGGAGACGAGCAAGTAAGTATAAAAGCAGCCTGAGCTAGAGACAAGTTGCTTGTCAAATTCAGAGGTCCTACTGCAAATTGTGGAGATGTGCCTTAAAGATATCTCCAGAATTTCCTAGTACAGAAGCAACAGGGAAATGCTCGGCTGCTACTACCCCTTTAGTAAGAGTAAAATTCAACAATCTTCACCAGAACATGCTTGGACATGCTAGTCAGCCATTTCCAGATTCTTGATAAAGGCTGCTTCATCTATTCTGTGCAAAGCTGAAGAAGATTCTGTTTTCATGTTAATCCCACAGAAGGTACAGCACAAACTTTAGACCAGCGAAGATGAAAGTCACATCACATCACCACATTAATCACATGTCACTGCATTTCTTAGCCCACCCATCATATGCTCTCAGTAATGTCTCACTTATGTCTCTCCTGGTTTTGTACCCATGGTGAGATGAGCAGAGCCACCATTAGTGCTATATTTGTGCTAAGAACTTTCATTCTGAGTGGGAACTTTGTGTTGTTCCCAATATTTTTAAGATGTCTTGTGTTACTTACATGGCATGCGCAAATCACCAATCCTGCAATATGAGAAAACACCCACTCTCTTCTCATTTGTCCTGGCCTGGGTGGAAACAGCAAGTTATAACTTTTTCTCTGCTCTTCAACTCTTGTTGATAACTCAGTTTGGCAGTCTCTTTTTTTTAAACAATATTCTGATGAAACAGGTGACAAATATCAGGAGAGTGTCTGAAAAATGCAATACAAATGAAATCTTCTCTCTTGTAACATCTCACAGCATCTATTGAGTATAAAATTTAATCAGATGATCAAGAAGGGATGGCAAACTTTGCATTTGACATGTTCTCTCTTTCTATTTTCCTTCTAATTATTTCCATATGCCTTTTATCTGGAAAAAAAAATAAAATAAATACATCTGTTTCTTTGGCTTGAATAATTCTATAGTGTTCTCCAATAATGATGAAGCAAGTTTAGCCAAAATCATCTGTGGGACAATGCCGTGGTGGAGAGCACTTAATTTAGCTACAAAGTGAGAATTCTGGGGGGAAGTAGAACCAGTTTTGGGGTAGCTGTCCACATTTTCTGTTTATGAACATGAAAATGAAGAAAATAGGGTATGATTGATTTCAGAGGCTTTTCAGTATGTCCCGGTGTGTTATTCCTGAGTGCTGCACAGTTTCTGCGCTTCTACTTCTATTCTTATTGTTCACAGAATTTCTGAATAGTAGCAAATTGTGCATGTCTAACACAAGAACAAGTTATCACTGGCAACTCTCTTACAGCTGCTTCAGACTTCAGTCTTCTGCAGGGTCATAACATCTGCTACACATTTATAGAATTCCTACTAATATATTAAAAAAACCCAGATTTATTATGTGAGTTCTGAATTGTGGAGATTTTTCCACGTGCTGAAATTGGCTAGTAGGTTACTCTGAAAAGCTAAATATAGCTATTTTTATATTTTAACATATAACAGCATGCTCAGTGTGCTATTTTGGTCACTCAGCCCAAACCAGACTACACAGCAAACAATGGAAAACTTCCTTTGCTTGCAGGACTGGGCCTCAAGGCTTATTGAAGAACCAGTAAACCATGTGCAAGGAAATGCTCTCTTGTGCATGTTTCTAGAACCAGAATACAAGTTGCTAGGAAAGGTTTCAAGGAAACATGTCCAAGTCTTAAAATCAGATTTATTTTTTTATTTTTTTTAAGAGAGTGAAGGGACCAACTTCAAGAAAGCATTTATTATGAGAAAAGTTACTGAGGTCCAGGCTAGACTCTCCAGATCCCGGCTGAAGGGAACAATATGCATCTTCTTTAAGTCCTGTGGATGCATTTCGTATGACATACCCTGCTATTTCCCTAGGCAGGAGCAGAATTTCGCTCTGCCGCCATGTTTGAGAATCAGCTGTGATTCAGGTGAATGAGGAGCAAATAACCAAACTCCCATTCCCTGCATCCTGAGGCTGTGCTGTGGGTGACTGGCTTCTGGCTATTCTGATGGAGCTCTTCTCACCAGCTCCTCATGAATGCCTGGGCTGTTTTTGCCTCCTAAAAAATGTCTGTGGGTCGAGAAAATAACTTCCTATTTGTGCTCTAGTCATAACCCTTAACGCAAACAGCAAAGGCTGGTAATCCAGATTGCTTGTGCCTCTTCTGTTATGAACTTTATTTGCCTAGCGGGTGGGTGGTGATGACATTTCCCTACAGGAAAATATTAACTGCATAACCTTTTCCCTCTTTTGCCTCATCGTCATCAGCATCGTCAACGTTGTCAGACGTCAGGTGCCTTGGGTTGAAGTCAGCAGATACTCCTTGTTTTTGGACATGCAGCACTGCCAGCAACGCCCTGGAGATCCTAGCCTCCTGAGTACCACACTTTGTGTGACTATTAGCCATCTTTGACAAAGAGAATGTTTTTCATGAGCGACTAAGGAAATCCTTAGTCAAGAAACACAGCTTCCCCCCTACTTGCCTGCTGCCAGGAAGCTCTAAATAGAGTCTCTGTAGCAGTACATTTTCTTTTTTTTTTATTACTTCACATTGGAGTTCAGTCCTGAACTCTAAGCCAGAACATCTAAGCTGTGCTGGAACTGCTGAAAGGCTACAGACCTTTCTAAAAGTTCAGGTATTTCAAAGCCCTGAGAACATGTGTTATCGTTTACATCACATATTCATTTGAGAGAGAGCAGCTCTGTTCAAACATTCTCTCTGCCTCTGATAAGACCACGTCTGCCCGGTGACACATCCTCTGAAAAACACCTTTCACACTTAGTTCCCACCAAGTCTTTGTTAACTTCCCCGATGCTCACCAGTGAGCAGCAAGTCTCATGGCTGCCAGTCTTCCTGTCATTACAAAGGCAGTAGCATTCTAGCCTTGGACATTTGCAGAAAAAAGTGTGAAGAGGCAAGCAAACACTGACTTTTATTCTTAAAAATCCAAACCAAATTTAGCTCCTCTGTGAACTTTCCAGCCTGGCTCATGAATTCTGAGTGCTAATATAATGGAAGAGCTTGAAATGCATCTTTGCTGACCAGCCCAGGTGTTTGGGTGTATGCAAAAGGTTATAAAACATGATAAAAGGCAAATCATCTTATACAGGAACATGTGTTGTCCAGCAATATTTTTAGGCAGTTCTCTCTTAAAATTTGGCATTTTTCAACAAATTGGGAAAAGACAAGAAATGTGTAGAATAAGCCCTTTTTCTTGTTACTTTGAAAATTGATACCTCAAATAGTAATTAGTATGTGCAATTAATTGCGAATGAATCCTTGATAATTTCAGGAGCAATAGCTGTGTTAAAAACATTCTGGTGCCCACAACAACGACACAGAGGCAACATAACATGTAGTAGTGGTGGCAAACACAGAGGTACTGGCCTGTATTGTGCATTATTTTTGGTTGTACTGAGGGTACAGATTGCCCCATCATAACTGTAAGAAGACAGCAGGACCTGAAAAACACCAGGGAATCTGTGAAACAAGATGATGTTGCAAGAACCTAAGAGACAGAAAGCAGAAAAGACTTAGATGTTGAGTGGGGAGTTGTGAGAGAAGGAGCAGTGGAAATGAGTGAAAGGACTGTAATAATGGCAGTAGAGTAGCTGATTGTAATGGGAGCAGCTACAAAAAAAGAAATGTGATAAGAAGAAAAGGAGAGCTAGGGACAAAACACTGAAGTGCTGAGGAAATATATAATATCTCTAAAAAATACATTTTGGAAACCAGTTCATCAGGAGTCCTCAGTTTTTCCTTCTAAAGTTAGTTACTATTAACAGATGTTGTGCAATGTTGCACAATGCCCAGATGTATTTGTTTTTCTCCATCCTATTCGTGGCATAGTGTTTATTCCATTGTGTGAGAAAAAACTGCTTTGTTGTCAGCAGATGCTAGGAAGGAGTACTGGAAGTGGTTCCCTAAGATTGGACTGGGGATGATGTCTTCTCACCTGCATCAGTCTGTGATCTCTGTTAATATCAGAACCAGGTACTTCTAGGGGATTTATTTAAATTCCTTTGTTAGGATGTTCATTTACAGAGATATTTTCCAATACAGAGCTGGTCCTGCTGTTATAGATTGTCCTAGTCAGATGGTATTGCTTGCAGGTGTCCTCTATTACAGAGACATTTTCAGTTCCACATAATGGTGGAAGACCTCAGGTAAGTTTGCTTTCCCTAAGCTCATCCTTAGGCTGACAGCCCTGTATCTGGGTCAGGACTATACTTTCCATCCTCAGGTGCTTTGCTTTGTTTAACAAAGCAAGTGCTTAGAGAAGGGAAGGATACAAGTCTATCAATTGTACATGGTGGAACTGAGCTCACCATCTTCCTGGTCTTCTGCTTTGATATTATAGGCAATTAATCATACTTCCTACAATGTCTCACACTTGCAAATGCTGCTCTGCATGTTTATATAGAGGATTGAGTGCAGCACAAAAAAAAAAAAAAAAGGAAAAAAGGGAAAAGGATGTAAGTATATGCTTATGGGGTTTCATTTTGCCCAAGCAAATAGTTAAAAACAAAGAAATATGTGAGAGTTGGCAGATAGTTCCTGGAGTGAGCGCTAGGTCCAACACTGGTGGGAAGCAGGACTGGACAAAGGAAGAAAGTGTCAGACAGAAGCATAAGAGAATCTCATGTTTGGAATGTTTAGTGAATTCTCAAAGGCTCAGTGCAGGTTTTCTTTGTCAGGGCAGGTAATTATCTCCCAAAGCACTCATCAGGTTGCACAATAATACCACAGCCTCCTGTGGAAAACCCAGGTGAACTTTTTCTTGGGAAGGGGCATAAAAAAGCTTCCAACATAGTGCTTAGGTTCAAGGATAGCAACAGATGCTGGTCTTGTGGAAACATTTTATTTTAATTCCACAATATCCTCTTACATAAACACTGAAACACATTGAATCAATTTTTCAAACAAACTTGTAAAATCGGAAAATACACCAGCCTCTGATAGGCAGAAGCATTAATTGCCAGGAGCACAAAGAGGCATTTAAACATTGAAGCATTCTGGCAAAAATACAAATGACTTATTTTCCTTCCATGCCCTTGAAAATAGCTTTACTAAACTCTGAGCTTCCTATGATGGAGGGTTCACCATTAATCACCTTTATGACATCTCATATGTAGGCTGGGGATAAATTCATAGGCCCTAATCAGCCACTTTCCTGAGGAAATTGGCCAAATCCCTACTCTTTGAGGAGGGAAGCTGGGGGATGAATCACAACAACTTTGCTATTCAGACAAATCTCTTTTCAAGTGCCTTAAAGCTTTTTTTCATATACAGCAAAGACAGCCACACAGGAAACAATAATAGTTTAATCTCTTGAAAAATTTCCTTCCTGCACTGCAGCAGCCTTTCAGACAGGTAGTCAAAGCACGCCAAAGAAAATTAGCAACAGCCGATGCCAAAAGCAGGCTGTTACATTAGCCTTTTAGCTCTGTCCCTTTTCCTTCCATGTGGGTAGAGAACAAGAAACTACTCATCTCCCTGACTAAACACCCTCTGAGCTACATTTTGCTGTGCATTAGTACACTTACAGGCCTGGGGAACTGATAATGGAGAACAGAAGACAGAGGGATGGGTCCTGCAAACACTTACTGTGGTACCTCCACAGTGAATAGCCTCACTGATTCACATCCCAGGCCTACAAAGAGAACTGTGTTTGTAGCCTCCCACATATGTGCATACTTACCAGTAAGTATTCGTAGGATTTTTACAACTTGTCTGTTGTGGCATTCTTTTCCTTCTGAGTTTTTCTTCCTTTGACTTGAAATTCTTCTTTGCTTAACATTTTCTAACAAGGAAGAAAAAAATATTCGTTTTAACAGAGAGCTGGGCATGAGTCAGGGCAATACATCATTACATGGAGTTTCAATTTGCATGGGGTTTTTTTCACTTTTTTTGCTTGTATTTTTCCTGCACACATGGCAAACTACATTCTCAATTTGTACTGCAGTGGCACGGCAGGTTAAAATGAGTGCTGAGGTAAATAAAGAAGCCCCTAACCAAAAGCTAGTGCTTGCCCCTATCCTTGTGGACTGGTGCCTGCTATAATTACACTGCTTATTAACTTGGTGATAGTATTGCTGTTTGAACCATATTTTGATGTCTACACCTCTGCAATGCTGCTTAAGGAGGTATGAAATAAAATAATTGGTATAAAGCACTCTGTACACACTTGTCACAGCTAGAGCATAAAAGGGTAGCAGTAAAGGGCTAGAATGGTCGAAAGAATTTTGCATTATATTTTAAAGGTGTTTCTTTGCTTCATTGCAAACACTATCAAATATAAGTATTTGCCTGTTTCAGTGCTGAGTTTCACTTTAAGTCAGGCCTGTGTCACTCAAATTGTTGATAGATTTTCATAACATCTGTATGTAGAAACATTTTTATTCTGAGTTCATATTAAAAAAGTAGAATAATAAAGTACACCTGCTGAAGCCTTTTTCTAGAAATGATTGCATCTTAGAACAAGAGTGTGTGCTTGCTTGTTTTGTGGGCAATCCCCAAAACAGGGCTAAATCCTGTTCACAGAAAATATGGGGATGTAAATGAATTAGAAGATCTTCAAAGCAAGAGGAAAGATCTCTGCCAAAAAGTGAAATGCCATGCCAGGTGGTGTGGCAAACAAGATGCAACAGCAGCTTCTCTCTCATTTGACTTCATCTGGAGCAGCAGAAGAAAAGTCCTTATGAAGCTTTTATGGCAGGGCAAAACCCAGCATGTGTCCTAAGCAAGCTTCATGTTGGCCTTTGGTGTTCCTACTAGGAAGGCTAAAAGACCTCAGCTATGCTCAGTCCACTTACATGTCAGATTAGTAAACTCACGGATTCATCCTGTGTTCAGTGCTGGCCATGTTTCCTCTTCCTGCCTGTTCTCTGGAGGTTACCTCCAAGTATGTATGGTGCAAATCTGAACTCAAGTGATAACACTGGACACAGGCAAGATAGAGCCAGAGTCTAGAACTTCTCCAGCTCCAAATATTCTGTCCTTGGATGCAGAGAGGTTGACCAGCAGTGCAGAGGATAAGGGTAGGAGGGCAAGGTGAAATTTCTTTGCAAGTGGCTACTACAAGTGGTATAGGTGAAAGAACTCACGAAACAAGCCTTCTGTAGAAAGTCACATTAGATTATCCTACAGAAGTGCTGTCGTTTGCAATCAAGGTACCATCTGAAAGTGCAAACAAAATCAGGGCAATCCAGAATGAGAGGCATGGTACATACAATATACTAGAAGAAGGCAGCTTCTGGTGTGAGGTTACTGCAGTATAAAGATATCTGAGATACCAGTGGACTCTGGTTACAGAAAAGTCTATTTCACCCTATTGTCAACTTCCTGGGTGCAATTTGGGAAAATTCCATATAGTAACATAAAGAGGAAAAGCCACGCAAGCTGGGAATCTCAAGCACTTTGGCCTACCACGTAGTTTGTGAGACTTTGGACAGGATGTATTACTTCGTCTGAAAAGGTTTTTGTTTCCTTTTTGATCAGATTTTACAAAAGAACAGATCTGTAGGTACTGCACTACCAGTATCCAGGGGTATAGTTCAGGTTCTGAAGCATGTATACCTCAAGAACAGAGTGAGGAAAACCAAGTCCTGCTGTAAATCAGAGGACTGATACTGTACTGCTAGGAATTTTGTTTCAGTTTCTTCACCAAGCCACATGCTGAATAGCTGTTATTTGCACTTAGTGACAAAAATGATCCCTGTTACTTGCTAGACACAAGTGACAAGGATGAATCCTTGTTCCTGAGTGTAAAACTCAGCAGTTCCATGTTGTGTTTTCAAGCCAGTACAACAAGAACTGTGTCAGATGTTAGAAGAAATGAGAAAGTGTCTTTGTTTCTTCAGCATCAGTATGTGTAACAGCAGCTTCACATCTGTACATTTTTTTGCATATTTTAATTACATAATGGCAGCAATTAAATATCTACATGTAGTTGTTACTTTTCCCATAATATGTCTAATTGTACTTCAGTTACGTTACGGAAACAGTGTATGCTTGTAGTGAAAAGCTTGGCAAGTCAGATGATGTGAGATGTTTTCCACCAGAATTTTAAATGCTTCCTGTTAATAGAAAAAAGTGTTGTAAAACTACACTTGTTTTTCCTGAGCTGTACTTTCTTCTCTTAATAAAACATCAGCTTGATTTTGCAAAATAGTAAGAAGAGAGTAAATAGCTATACTGGCCATGTTATAGAGGAAAATCTTTCCAAAGAGATTGCTTTTTCTTCCCAGAAAGAAAATGTCCTGCTGAGCAGAGGCCGGATCCAGTGCCCACAGAAGTCAGTGGAAGAACTCCCACTGATGACAGTGGATGTTGGATGAAGTCCCATCTCATTCTCATGTTTAAATGCTGAAAAATCAGTTGCCAAGTTCTAATGAGTACAGTGAAAGCTTTGTGTTATATAAGTTACTTACAATAGATTATTACAACCATTAAGAAAAGCTGTTTAATTTTATTAAAAGCATATTTTTGTTGGTTCCTTTTAAGCTGTTCCCAAAGTCTACACATATCTTCTTCACTTTGCTCTTTTGAATCTCTGTTTTATAAACAAAACACAAACAAAAACATGATTTCCTGTTCGTTGTTGAAGACTGGATTTATTCTTTACATGGGAAAACGTTTGGTTGTTAAACACATGCGACAGCACATGGCCTTGTTCAAACATCCTATCAAATTAAAAGCAGATTCCAGCTCTAATGTTCCAGATGAAGGGCATGGGCCTGGGACAGACACTCACACAAAATTGCATTGCATTTAAGAAGACAGTGATCAAAGCACTGCACCTCATACAATGAGTGAGTGGCAAATCTGTCTTATCTGAGCATCAAGGAATAATTATAGAGAATTATTTGATCTTCCACTAAGGTAAATCTCGCAATCATGATGCTGATTGAACAGGTTCTTCTGTTTCAGGAAAGGCAACACTAATACTCAGTGCTATAATGCACTTACCAGATTAAAGTAACATCCTAACACTTCAGTAATTGATGTCTTCTCAGTCTATTTTTTTTGTTGATCATTCCCTGCTCAAGTTTGTACCATCCTGGCAACATGGCAACATGCAAGATATTTTCTGATGACCCAAGGTGAGCAATCCTTAGCTGTTTGTGTATCTGGATATGACAAAAGCAGTGCAAATGCCCCGTTAATGGTACTTTGAAACCAAGCGAACAGATCAGACCTTTGACCTTGGTGTATGCTTGACTTTTGAAATACAGTCAACTTTTTGCCAGCTATAGCTTGATTTTGCAGATATATTATGGAGCAGAAAACTTAAAAATAGAATTTACCTCTGCTGTTAACAAGTTTTGACCTTTGCTCACATTTGTTGGGCAAATTAGCTCATAGTACCAATTAACATGAATTATTAACTCCTACATTAATAATTAATTTATTAGAGGGCTAAAGGCATCAGTCTTTGCCAGCCAGCACTGTTGAAAGAAAATGAAGAAAACAACACAACCCTAATTATAACAGCTTAATGAGGATGTCTGGAAGATCTGATGTGATTCAGTCACTCTAAATGCTCTTTATTTCCTCTCTGAAACCACACTGGATGCAAAGAATAAGGCAGTTAGCTACAGTTCCTGTAGTGCAGGGTTTCTTCCTACTTTCTGAAGAGAGAAAGCCCACTAAGGAGAGCTCAATTTAGACATTATTAAGGAATGATGGAGGATGCCATAGCCTAAACAGTATGAATACCGTCTCTCTCAGTAATGAACTATTCTAGTGGTGTCTGGATCACTGATGGTTTCAATAGCCACTAGGAAAACTTCTCCATCTCAGAATTGTGCTGTGCAGTGATTTCTTGATTTCACAGGATCCTTCCTTTGTAATCTATTTGGACTTTAACTGCAAAGGTTGACTGTAATGTGGTGGTACTGCTTGCGATTCCTCTACACATTTTGGTCAGAATGCAACAGCAACAACAATAAAATCTAGTGTAGCTTACCAGGCAAAATCACTCAATGGAAAATCATTGAGTTGTTCTCTTGCACAGATGCTGTTTCCCAATCATCCCATCCCCAACTATCTCAAGCAATTGCATCACATTTCCTGTTAGTGGAACTGGTCACATCTTTTCTCTCCTGTGGCTCTTGCTGTGACACATAGAAACTTTCTCAAGATTCTTTGCTGAAACACTATCTTTCCTAGTTCACACTTTCTTTGTTTTTGTTAACATTGTTCATTAACATATATCTTTTTCTTTCCTCCTGAAGTTTGTGGACAATAACTACAGGACTGCACAATCTCCATTTAAGAATATTATAAAGTGAAGGTCTTTTAAATCCGTACTTGTTTCACCAGCTCTCAGTCACCCTGATCATCTTGATAATACTTCTTTGAATGTATTCCAGTCTAAGTTCATCTTTCACCATTACTATTCACATATTCTTTGAGAATAGCTCATACTTTGAGGTGATCCTTTGGGTACAGGAGTGGCAGTCATGAGATGGAATAATGTTGTGTACTGATCCCCCTGTCATTTATTTCTTCAGAATTGAATAGCTGATTTAAAAAAAAAGATAGGGTAAATTCACAACTTTTACCATTTGCATGAGCCTTTATTTTTGATTTTTTTGTTGAAGATTCTTCCAGTTTAAAGAATGCTGTTCTGTGCAATAATATTTCACTTTCTTTTAGTCTTTGGCCCACAGACATATCACAAAGGTTTGCTGAGTAGATAAGCAGTATTAAAATGACTTAGAAAGACTAAGATGAACATTAAATTAATCAGACAATTCTCTGGGGGAAAATCACCACTAATTTCAGATATTTCATCTCCCAGAAATCAATTATTATTATGTTTATTGATATTGTACTTGTCACTACTTTGAGTATTTTTGCTATAGTGACAGAACCTAAGACAAGAAAGAGGTGAGAAAAGATGGAGTAGATAACTTAAAGCTTCTTCCTAAGGTATCAGAACTTAGTAACCAGCTATATGTGAGTCACTAGGTAAGAGTAGTATGAATCATGGGAAGATTTTACATGTGCACACATCTTTCTGGTGAAAAAGATTACACAGCTCTACTCACAAGTTGGGTGGGGTACAGCTAGGACTTAGAAATGTTTGTAACATCAATAAATTTCATTGTGGCACACGAAAGTTTAAGATTGCAAAACACTTTTTGTGAGGAGACATTTAAGTTCTTTTAATTTCCTTCAGCAGGAGTTCACAAATACTTCCCATTTAAGAAAAAAATTCTTCAAGAAATAAGTGAAAGATGCTGAAACTTCAGCTTGATAAGTATGACAATAATGTAACTCTGAAAATAAGATGACAAATATGCCAGGGCAAAATACAGTGTGAGTGTGAACAAAAGGAAAGGTGCTTTCTAAAGGACCTGTGTCAGGTCCAACAAGTTTTCACTTACTAATGGTGCCAGGTGCTGCACCTCCTTTCTCCCTCCATGAACACCACAAGAGTGGAACACAATAAGTGCCATGGACTGTTGCATCCAGGGAGTTATGCTAGCTCATCTGAATTGTTTTCTTTTGAATCATTAAAATTTTCCACTGGAAATTAGTTGGACTCTTTCAACTGTGCAAAAAACATCAGAATTTGGCATTTTGAAATTAATTTAATTTGTGTCAGTAGGGTTCAGGACAAAGAACAGTTAGTGCTACAGTATTACAGTCACAACTTCTCATTAAAGACATCTTATTTTGCAAGCATTAAGTTCAGCTTTGGAATTTAAGAAGAAATTTGACTTTAATCATAAAATATATAAAATATTTCTATGGTTACAGACTGATAACAACCATTATTATAGCAGTCACTGAATACTCCTATAAATCTTGTTAATGAAATCCCAATATTGGAGTCCTCAAATCACAACACAAGAATTAGTGTTTAACCTTTCCCCAGGATACAAGGTAACTAAAGCCTGCTGCAAGTGAAGATGCACATCTATTAGATTTAGAAATTGTCATTGAATTAAGTTAACATTTTTTGGTTTTAACAGCATTAAATAGATGCCCCAGTGTCACTGGCAGGCATATGTTCTTGTTTGTCTGTATAATATTTAATTTAGATCATGCCCATACTGTGTGACTGAGATGTGAGAAGTGAAGAAGAGATTATGATCTCATTACAGCTATGAAAGAGCCTTCTACTAACAGGGCTGTATAGAATCTTGGACCCAGAAACTCTACCCTTGTAACTTTTGCCTAGTACCTCTGCACTGCATGTTGCAAGCGTTAGTTGATCTGATTGAGAACAGGCTGCCCAGAGAAACTGTGGCTGCTCCACCTCTGGAAGTATTCAAGGTCAGATTGGATGTGGCTTTGAGCAACCTGCTCTAGTGGAAGATGTCCCTGCCTGTGGCAGAAGTTTGGAACTAGATGGGCTTTAATGTTCCTTCCAACTCCAAATCATTCTATGACTGGCATTAACCTGAGGGATCCCATAACCTCGTCTTCATGGGTTGAGTCAACATACACAAGGAGGACAAGCTCCTTACCTTTGTAATTTGGCAGATCAGACAACTGTGTACTTACTTGGCATACTGAACAGAATATTTCAGTTGGAATGGGCCTACGATGATCATTTAGTCCAACTGCCGGATCACTTCAGGGCTAACCAGAAGTTAAAGCATGTTATTAAGGGCATTGTCCAAATGCCTCTTAAGCAGGTTTAATGACAAGTTTTGGGCATTGACCACCCCTCTAGGAAGCCTGTTCAAGTGTTTGACTACCTTCTTGGTAAACAAAAGCTTCCTAGTGTCCAGTCTAGGTCTCCTCTGGAACAGCTTTGAGCAGTTCCCACTTGTCCTGTCATGGGATACAACGAAGAAGAGCTCAGCACCTCTCTCTCGACTTCCCTTCCACATAAAGCTGTTGAGAGCAATGGGGTCACCCTTCAGCTTCCTTTTTGCCAAACTTGACAAACTCAGAGTCCTTAGCCACTCCTCAAATCCTTCATCCAGGTAGCTGATAAACTCTTAATTATATAAAGAGTGATTCACTGCAGCACCTCCCATCAGTGCCAGAAGTGGATGACAACTGAAAAATAATCTAAATTATATATCTTTGATCCTAGCAACACAATACCTGTAAAATAATGTACTGGGCAGAAAAGTTGTCTTTTCATTGGATCCTTAGATCTCAACCATGAGACAGAAACACTAATTAAGCTTTGTGTAGGCCATTATGCATGCAAAGTTATAGGAGCGGACAGATTTTCTTCCATATTGTAACAACAGAAAAAATGTCAGAACTGAAAATTATCTTGTTTGATCACCAAAATATCCCAGTTCTTTGGCTCATAGTTATCTCAAAGGTCAGGAATTGTTGATGACAGAAGAATCCAATTAAGATCTGAGCAGAGAATAAACCATTAAGAGAAACAGAGAAGGAAAAGCTGTCTGTTTGGGTAGAGCAGAATGTTGTGCCAGCCACATGCATAGAAGAATGAACATTCTCACTTACCTATTTTTTATCACAAACTAACTCCATGTAAAGAGTTGTCATGCAGTCATCTGATGACAAGCGACACCTGAGTTTCTAAAAAACCTCCAACAAGCTAAGGACATGTAAAGGGATAATGAGGGGCTAGAGAAGATGTTTAAATGCCCCAAAAGAGCAGATGGCAGAATTGTAGAGATAAGTTTTTCCCTATTTTTGGTGAGAAGACAAGTTTCAGACAGTTTAAAGAAATGCTAAAATGGAAGACCTTTTCTGACCTTTGCTTTCTGGGTGGAGGAAGAGCCTACATACACCTTAAAGGCAAGGAAAGAAGCCCCAGGACAACTCTCCTAGGCCCTGGAAAGCTCAAGTGGAAGTGCACTGCCGGCTGGGATGGTTCCTCCCCTGGGGTCTCCATGCAGTTGGGTTGTAGCCAAGGGCAGTGACTGTGTGCATGTTTCCGGGCGACTTCACTTCAGCACCGGCCTCCCAGTGGACAGTTCCCACCCGGGACATCCGTGGCTGGGCTGCGGGCTGGTGGCCAGGGGCCAGCTGCTCTTCTTTGCACAAGCAGAGAAGAGCAGACCACCACGGTGTAAGGTGAAAGGAGTGTGCAGGGCATAACTGACCACTCTGATCTGCTGTTGTGTGTGGGTGAAGCAAGAAGATCACAGGTTCAAAGCTGGGCTGATAGTTGTGAGGAAAAATCTGGTTTTCCTCGCAAAGAGAGGGAGAAGTACAGGAAACTGGACAAAACCTAGGATTTTCTGGGGCACACTTAGGTAAGAAACATCTTATTGAAAGGGAAGGACAGTGCTTGAGCAGCTGAAAGTTAGAACATTTTGAGATTAAGCTTTTTCTGGGTGGAAGAGAATTAGATTCACCATGTGAGGAGGATGAGGACAGAATGGAAAGGGTCTTTTGTATGATCTGTTCCCTCATTTTAATTCACAAGCTTAATATTGCAAACCCTGATTTAGTATTCTTGTCATCATGAGGCTAGGGAGCACCGTTCTAATGGCTTCACCTATAAAAGCTGGAGTGAGAACAGGTCTTCATCTGTACCTTCTTCATTATGTGTTATGAGAGATGGCATCTCTTGTGGAAATGGGCACGAACTAGAGTAAAGGTCAAGCATTGTCTTTCATCAGGATTTCCATGGCTTCTACATATAATCTCAACACAGCCACCATCCTGTAGTTGGTGCACAGAGGAAGCTGAATGTGTATATCTAGAAAAATCCAGATTCATTTTATCACGTATAGTGGTTCAATTATTCTTCCTTCTAGACCCAATTCAAACCTCCTTGGAGAGTGGGGTCATCTTTCTAAATGAATCCCCATAACAAGCTACCAAGTTTGCTCACCCACTACACATTGCCAGGCTGTGTCTTGATTGCATCTTTCCAATACCTGCCTCAGCTGTCAGCCCAATCCACATGCAACTGGGATGTACATAGAAGGCTAGCTGAGTGTCAATACTGCAGTTGTACACCCTCTTCCTTTCTGGCTCTGAAATCTTTATTGAATTTTCATTCATCATTATGAGGGACTCTTTCAGCACTGCAAAGGTGCTATTTAGATGTGAGCATATTCAGTCAAAGCAACTTAAACTCTTAAGTTATTGCTTGTTAAACACATCAGCTCTGCTATCAGGGTCAGTCTTGCTGAAGTAGTACTGAATAGCTTTCAAGGAAGGCCAGTACATGAGCCAGAAGTGGAAAGCATGAAAATGGAAAAGTCTACAGACCTCATCTCCTGACCATGGAAGTGGATGTGCATAGGGACTGTGTGTAGAAGAGCCATGATACACACTGGTAGATTTCAAAGCCCGTTTCTGATGTAAAGACATGACTGCCCACTTTCAACCCAAGTATCAATTTGCAGGCAGAGCTACCTCCAAGAATTACCCCTGGAGAGTAACAATTGCTTTGCCACTGTTACTCTTGGAAGTTACTGGGTCACTGTTGGAATCGTCTTGGCATACACAAAAATACTTCATGGGATTCCAAAGAATTCTTTGGAGGCTGTCCTTTAGAAGTATGGTGAACATCAGAGCTTTCAATACCATTTTTGTTTTTTTTTAATAGAGACCCCAGAAGTGAACAAAGGTTCTTGAAGCTCTTCAATTTAGGACGAGAAACAAAACACATGTAAACTCTGTTGATAGAAACCATGGCTGACATGGACTGCTGCTGTGTTTTATGTGTGTGCCTTGACAGTGGTGGCAGGGTGGTGAGTAAAGGACACTTATTATTTCCAGCATCCACCTGTGACTACTAAAAAGCAGTGGGGAGCAGACCATTGAGTATATTTAACCATTTCTGTGTCATTTAACTTCAGAGCAGTTATGCTTCTTGCTGGTTTGTGACCACTTTTTATTAGTTTCTCCTAATTTGATTTACAAAATGGAGCTAAGGAGAAATAGTTTTAAAGTAATATCATGCTAGCACAGAGAAGAGTCACTCGTGTTTTATTTTTGGTTTTACTTCCCTCAGAAATACAAGTGACATTAGGGAAGGTTATGAGAATGTCTTTATTTTAATCAGAAATAGAATGGAGTTATTATAAACAGAAATAACACTGTTAGTTCAGTCTGAAAGATATGAAAATGAAATTTAAAGGCAAAACCACTGAAGAAAAAAAGGTTTTAATGTCTGTTTTTGAAATAAAAGACTGCTATTAATAACATAGATGGTTTGTGTTTCTTATTCTGAGTTGACTTTTCCATGACAGCATCCCTTTAATTTCAGAAATCATTAATGAAATTAAAAAGAACAACCTGCTTTAAGAAAGTGTGCTGTAATGCACTGCTTTTCATCATAAGTTTCTAGCTCTACAGTAAATTTGTTTTGGACTGTACAAACCCCTGCTTGACACTTGAACTGTGGCGAAGGTGTTTGAGTTTACAGTGCCCTGTTCCCTAGCCAGAGGTTACTGCTGTCATAGGGTCATTTGCCTGAGTCAGATAAACCATTACACCTACTTTGTGAAACTTCTTCAGATATTTCCTTCTAATGACCATTTACAGTTTCCTTTTTCAAGGCATTGTGTCTATTTCCCTCTTCCTTTCAAAGATACCTTTTCATCATTCTGGGGTCAGTAAACGAATGTGGAACTTTTGCTTCTTTGGATGCTTGAAAATCCTTCAGGTGATTGCTTTCCCTGCTCCAGAGATCTCCTAATTCAGACTTTATACACAAACACAGACACACACACAAATTGATCCTCTTCTTCAATGTCATAAATTTTAATGTAGTTTAACATACTGAGTTGTCACCAATTTGATTTTCTAGGTCAAAGAGTTCAACCTCCTTTAATCACTGTGTCCATAGCTCTCCATTGCGTTCAAAGAGCTCTTCTGTGCAATTTAAACTGCGTACCACCAAGTTACAATCTTTGCTTCAGCTTTTCCTCCAGTGTTGACTTGGCTGAACTTATTGCAAGTTTCTGCTTAGGGCTTTAAAAAGCCCTAAGCCAATTTATGGTAAATTTGATGCTGTATAAATATTTGCATGACTATGAAGGAATCCCATGTTCCTAATAGGAAGAAGGATGACAGCTTGCAATATGTGCTATTAAATACTCTGTTGTGTCCGCAGTTGTTTGGAAGTTTGCTTTTCTCTTCTTTATTATTTTTCTTTCCAGAAATCTCCTTTATGCTAATCCCCTGGATTTTTGGCACAAAGACTTTCTGAAGCAAAGATCATATGAGCAGAAACAGGCTTTGCCAAAGTCACTGGATGTACTACAACGTAGTGATCTTCCAAGTAGTTTGGAATGGAGTAGCTTGGGCACTAAAAGAAACCTAGCTTCATTTCACTCTGGTTTGTCTGGCATATAGCTAAGACTTGGTAATGAAGGCAACTTCTCAAGACAGTTTGATGGATAATAAGCTGAGATTCAGTTCATGCTGAGTTTAAAAACTCCGAGCCCAGCTCTGCATCAGCCTGTCTGAGCTTGAAGCTGGTGTCTTTGGAGTCTTCAATCTCCTTTGCGCTGCTGATGCACTAAGAGTAATTTGACTCCCATCGTTTGAAGCTAAATTCAAGTAACAAAAATCTTTTCTGTACATAATGGTAAATTGATGTTTGCAGACAGGCAGACAGTGAGTGTTCACAGTAGAAGGGCCAGGTAGAAGGTTCAGTGCCAGGTTTTATGGGGATTTGAGCAACCTGGTCTAGTGGAAAATGTCCCTGACTTTGGACATGGGGTTGGTACTAGATGATCTTTAAGGTCCTTTCCAATCCAAACCATTCTATAAGATGCTTCATCTCTTTGTATAGCTTTTACAAGAGCCAGAAGCACTAGAAACCATTTAGAGAGAGAGTGAGAGAAAACTTTTTGACCTGATTTTGTTCCATGAGAATTTTGCAAAGCAGCATGTATATGAGATTTATATACATAACACTGTGTTTGTCTTTTATAGGAACTAATAAGCATCACAAATACTTTTGTAAGTTGTTTTGTTTGTTTGTTTGTTTTTTAATACCATTAAAATGGGTATCATTCCATCACAACTTTCAAAAACAGAGCAGCTACGTCAATTGTATAAATCTGAGAATTGAGTAATAATCCCTGAAAATGTTGGGGTGAAGCTTGTCATGTTGTTGACAAAAAGAACCAAACTCCAAATGACATTGGGTGGTCTAGACTTCCATTTTTAATGAACAAAGCATGGAACAAAATGCATGATATGATTTTCCAGCTGTCCAGCTGTATCATTCTAAAATATGTTTTCATCATTTTTAACTAGTATGATACCCTGGAATTTAGAATACAAATAAGATTTCTGTGATATGGAGTCCAAACCCCACACGTAACAGCACAGTATATCTTCATTAACAAGAAACATTTCTGTTGATTTCATTTTGCAATGTTTCATATTACACATAACAAATATGTATGGTCACCTAAATGAATTATTGCAATTCAATTTGGAATGATTGCATAAGGTTATTGTATTATCTCTAGGATGCCCTAGTCTCTGGGTGTCAAAACTGTTTTTATTTAATGGAATAACATGGCAAAGTTAATCAGAGTAGGTTAACCTCTATGGGACTCAAGGTCACAAACACTCAGTTGCAGCTGTAAATGGGGAGCTTGAATTCTTTAATTATTTCTGTTTGGGTTTTTTTTTTTGGTGTTTTTTTTTTTTTTTTTTAACTTGGAAAAAACATTTCTGAGAGAGAAAAAAACAAAGTGGGAAAAAAACCCACTCCCAGTGAAAACCTCACTGGGATTTACAGCAGGAAATCTTTTTTCTGCTGAAAAAATCCTGCAAGGCAATTATCATTAGGAGGAAAAGTTGTACTACAATCAAGTCTTTCCCAGGAAAATTCTTCATTTTAGCATCTGTCTGAGATTTTACATCACCTTTGAAGGAAATTAAACAAGTGTTTTTAAGAAAACAATTAGTGTTATGCTAAGATTGCAACATACAGTGCTAGTCTTCTAATTGTTTCACCAACACTTCGCTTTGTCTTTGTCCTGTTTACTTCATCTAGCTTTTTCTCTCACGACAGACTAATGTTTTTAATTCACGGAGTCAGGAGTTGCCTTTTGTCTCTGTGTGGCCACACAGCCTGCCTAGGTAGGGTCTGCTAAGGTTGCTGGAACAGAAAGCTGAGTGAGTAACTCAAGCTAAGTTACAAGTTGAGTGTGCGCAGCAGGAGTAAAGCAGTTTCACAAAGACAATAAATTGCCTGTTCAGGAGGCCTTAAGAAATATATCTGATCTGCAGATTTTTTAGAGGGCATGTCACTGTGCATGTCAAACACAATGTTGCTTGGTAACAGAGAAGGCAAAAACCCAAAAGATCATCTGAAAAACAGCCTACAAACTGAAGCAGATGTCTGCAAAGTGCCTTCGCTCCTAGCTGATCTCCCTAGCATCATCCTCCTGGCTTTTCATACTGTGTTGGCTAGACGATGGAGGGAAAGGACCATACAAAAAGTTACTCTCTGTTCCACATAACAGTTTTTTTCAGATAAATTCTTTCAGACCTCCCTATAGATGAATATGACTTTGATCCCCAAAACATCATCATTATCATAGTTAGAGCAACAGTTCATCTTAGCTTGCTATTTTATCTTTTTAGAGTCACCAGTAACAAATATGTAAGGAAGGACGTCAGAGGGAGTGAATGGACAGGGCAATACCTCCCTGGCATATCTTTCCTCCCAGTATCTGGGATCATCCTGGTCATGTGTTCCCCACTCCAGGCCAACCATCTGGGGTTGCCTTGTTCTGCAAATAGTTTGTTGAACAGAAATCAACAAAGTGCTTCTTGTTCAGACTCAGGCACTGTCTCTGCCAAACCTGCAGCTGCAGTACAGCCTCCGCTCTCCAAAGCCACAGAGTTTTGGGTAACCATCAATACTGATTCCTCAGCTGATGACAATAAATAGACACAGCATCCCTGAGCTCTCTTGCAAACAGAAAGGAGCTGCTGCGTGTCACTGTCTTGCAATGATTTCCGTTCACCCAGAGTTTTGACTAAACTTCAATCACAGGCTTAAAGAGTCAGCCTTGGTTTACTCAGGGGAACAGGGCTGTTTTCAGTGGTCAGCAAAAGGAAGGCCTAGACTGTTCATTAATATTTTAAAAAGCCAAACAACAAAATGACATCATGAATGATGTATTGTCTCCATTCCCTCTACGTTAAGACAAAGCACTTGTGGGGTTTCTAGCTGACAGTTAAAAGAAAGATCCCTCAGATCCCAGCAGTGCTTCTGTGATCACATTTTTTTCCCTAAAACTGGTGGTTGGATGCTGTACTGATTTTCTTCACTCTGGCTGCCTAGGAGCCAGTTTAATTCTGCCTAGGCTTCAAACCTCTTGGAAGTGTGTATTAGCTCTGCCTTTTATCTGCCAAAGATATTGCTTTCATTGCTAAGGCTGTGATGTTTTGAATTAGAGTCCCTATATAGAATAGTAAATTCTCATCCAGAAACTTGCCTATGGATGATGCTGTTGATAGGATCTGTGCCTGAACAGCGCCTAGCTAGGGCTCTCCACCCTACAAGCTCACCCCCAATAAGTCTGAGTTGGCCTGCCCATGCAGCCCTCAGCTGCACTAACTGTTGTGGAGGGTGCAATTCTAAGGTCCCTTCACTGTTGCACATTAGGCAATCCCTATGTTACTCAACTCCCCTTCACTCACATAATGACTTCTAGAACCCTAAATCTAGACTCTTTCATAAATGGTATTCTGCATCTTTCTGTATCTTTAAGTAGTTAGTTATATTCGTGCAGAATCCAACTGGCTGAGAAGATGAAAGCACTTAATGCTCAGATTAAAGCGTTTTTCTGCATGTGTTCACCATGAGGTCTTCTATGATGGAAAATGTTAGTAAGAATCATTTAACATTAAATATGTCTCTGAAGCCACAGATTTAAGCTAGTATTTCCCAATTTTCTTTATAAAGTGTGATCTAATAGGCAAGCAGCTCTTCTATCATAGTAATATGGGAACTACTTCTTATATATCATTATAGACTGAATATATAACATTTTTGCAGAATAAAAATATTGGTTTTGTATTCCTGAAGTGGTACTGACATTGTTACTGGTAGATGCAGGAATCTGACACTTCTACATTTGCTTGGTTAATGTGATATATATGGTCAGGCATTAAGATAAATGTTTCACAGAATTTGAATGATAATAATGCAATACAATAGTCGATGGCTGAAAACCACAGCATTTTTTGAGAGCACATGGATGATGGCACAGAGACCATGTGGAGACGAGTCTCAACTCTCCTGGTGTCCACCAGTGTAAGGGCATGTATGAGTGTGATTCCACCTTAGGGTTCCTGCAGAACCTCGTCCACTGACCTTGCTCAGTGGTGTGTGTGCCTTGCACAGTACTTGGAATCACTTCACTGTTCAGTTGCCAAACCTGTTATTTTGGTCTCTGCTTTAAAAAGTGATTTCTCACTTAATCTAAGATCTCATAAAGGGTTCATCTTTAGGAGTTAAACACCTAAAGGAGTAATAAAAGTTCTGATTGCCCGTTGGTACTAGTCAAGTAAAAAGGGATTTTATTTTTTGGTGATAAAATATATATTCATGGTCTTAATTACTAAGCTTTCAAGGACTGCATTAT
>JBCJKH010026494.1:9618-20806 GCA_039877255.1 Loriculus beryllinus
CCTAGCCCAGATGCCAAGCTTCTTGCTTGTACTTCTTCAACACCATCTGCCTTTCTTAAGGAAGTTACATAAAAGGGAATGCCTTCTGCATAGCTGTGACAGAGCAACAAATGATAGGCTTTTTATGGTGGGTACTCCCACTATAAAAAGCCTAGCACTTTTATGCTAAAGCATAAAATAAAAGGTAAAATTAATATTTAGATTGTGGTACAGTGGTAGACAGAGACCCCAGGAGCACTAAGCCTCATTAAGCATTTGTTACTTAAAAGGTAACAGTTTTGAAGTAGTTATAGGCAATAAGAGCATGCAGTTGGCTTCTGAGAACTATGTAGAACTTGCATAAGTTAAAATTTTTGTATCTGATTTTGTGTACATTGTGAAACATGATACTAAATGTAATTATCGTAATCTAGAGTATTTTTTACGAAATAGTTATCTCAATATGGAATTTGATATGCACTTATGGGATATCAGTTCTATGGTATTATAATTTGTTAAATTACGCTCTTGACTCTCTTGTTCTGAGAGCCTCCTCACCATGGCTATTAATGCCTATTAATGTTCTCTCATAATCACAGTGAAGGAATTGTCCCCAAGCAAATAATTGCACAAAATGAAAGAAAAAAATTACTGATGTGTTTTCTTTTACTAGGATTTGTACAGGCTTATACCATGTTCTTAACTGTTTTATGCATAGTGGCCAGTCAGTTTTTAATAATTGTAACAGACTTTCTTTGAGGTATAATCATATTTTATATGTGGTAGTCCTATGTCTGTGCAGGTAGCTGATCTGAATTAAAGCCTACTTGTAGTTTTATTAGTATTTGTTTAAGTGGGTAGTTTTTTAAAACTATGAGTTTTTATATTAATTTTAAAAATAAGAGTTTGACAAAAAAGAATATGCATCAGAAGCAATGAAGGAAAATAAAAATAAAAAATGAGCGTAGCTCCTCAAGTGGACATTTGTGATTAAACTGAGAGATAGGTAGAAACAACCAAAGGTAGAACTCTAATTATAATCATATTTCCTAGTATTTTATACTTGCTGGAATCGGTGCTCAGGCTAAACTACCTATGTTCATTGGGTGAGGGATTTTCGTTTGTTTATTTGTTTTCTTCCTTTTTTTTTTTTTTTTTTTAATTTCATAGTCCACCAAAGGAGCAAAGGATAGGTTTCTCCTTTGGGCCAAAGAATCTTGTTCTGAATAACCGATTAGAGACCCTTTCTTTGTTGTTCGTGGAGGAACACTGTATGTTTAAACTCCTGATATGAATGTTAGGCTCTGAAATATCCACTAATCATGTTGTGCTACACAGTATACTTACTACAAGGTTAAAAATCATACTTGCTGAAATCAGACACTTTCTCCCTGAAGAGAAAAACTAGCATATAGCTGAAGCAAAGTTTTAAGAATCATCTATTAAAATATATCCATCTTCACTATAAAGAGAATTTAGAAATAAGTCCTTAAAATTCATTTCTCAATGTGGTCTGCTTTCAGCAGTTTTGTAAAATGGGGCTTATGTGATTATTCAAATAAAGCGTAAATTATATGACTCCTGATTGGAAATCACTTTCCAGCCACAACAAAAATGACATAGATCACTGAAGTGATAACATTTTGGCCTAGGAATTCAAGTACTTGACTGATGATTTTAGTTTGTCACTTACTGTGGTTTGCTTTACATTATTCAAATCGGCAAAAATCCACACAACCTTCTTAAAGTAGTGTCCTGGTTTCAGCTGTAAGTAGAAAAATAAAATAATCCTATGTGACCACACTGCGTATATCTCTATAGTGATCATACAAAACCGTGGATAAATTGTGTCCTTTCCTGCATCTGAGTCTTCTGCAAGTTTATAATTTTCGGAGTAAAGCTTCATAACTAATTGCCAAGGTAATTAAAACTCTCATATGCCACATGTTACCCATCAGTGAAGCAGCAAAGCTGAAGCAGCAGCGCCAGGTTTTCATGTGGCTTTGCTTTCTGCTTACTCACTGGATTCTCTGTTGAAATGGTGTCATGTACTTTTCTAAAAAGATAACTGAAAGATAAGTTGCCTGGGTCTTTATTACTCAAGCAACCACTGTAATAACAGTAAACAGTTTGGCAAAATATTTTCCTTGCCTATTAGATTTCCTCTATTGAGGAGAAATGTGTGGAGATCATGGCAAAAATACAGAAATTTAGAGGGCTAATATGTGTACAAATTTTAAAATGACAACTAAAGTGTTGGAAAGTGACTAATAATCTTATCTATCTTAATTTTCAAAGTCTGACCTGATTCCAGAATAAAAGTAACAAGGTCATAGAAAGACAGAGCCAAATGGTGTCCAAACTTCTTTTGGAAAATATCAGTTGTTGTTATCATGTACAAATACTTTGAAGTTTCTCTGACAGAAAATAATGTACTTTATGGAAAGCAATACCAAATATCAGCCATAACTGGAATTTTTCAGAGGATCAAAGGTCTGTGCTTTCTTCTTAAATTAAAACTTTTGTTGAGATTTTCTTACACTCTGCATATCAAAATCTGCTGTCTCTACTTACAATTCTTTTTTGTTTTCCTACTTTTTGAGTAGAAAAACTTACTAATAATCTTTTTAAAGCAGTAAAAGCAATTATATAAAACAGAAAAAGTATATTGATCAAAAGTTTAATATCTATAAAAGTAATGGCAACAAAGGTATAATTTAGGTAGACTACTTTCCATTTTATCTAGAAAACCATGGAGTTTCATGGGAAAGTGTCATAAAAATGAAGTAGTTTATAATTCCTTTAAAAATTAGGTTGTAAATTGCCTATGCAATATTGAAATATGGCTTCAATCTGTATAAATGAATATATATAAAAAATATATAAAATAACACCACATAACATTAGCACAAAGAAGGATTTTGGTTTAAATAGCTGTAGCTACAGGTTTATAAGGCAGCTGTGTTTATTGTAAGAGTACACCAGTACTGCCAAAACACATGCTTTATTTTCACTTAAGTTACAAGAATTGTTAACAAACCTCTAGAAATATTCCTGTTTCATATATAAAGTTGAAATAGTTGACAATAATGCAGTAATTCCATTTAGTGAATAGAAGACTAACTTCAACAATCCTTGACATATGTTACAGTTGAGGTACAGTCACAAAAAACCAATTTTGCATGTTTTTTTGATGACATTTTGTGAAGTTAAAAAAGAAAGTCCCTTTCTTACACACCACGTATTTTGTTCCCTAAGATCTAAAATTCATTAATTGTTTCTCTAATTGCCTTATGGGGATTTGTTGGCTGGTAGATTTATCTTTCGTTGTTTGGAACGTCTGACAGTCACTAAATATTCTGATAGAATAATTTAGCAAAGTAAAAGCTGTTCAAATAACAGTGCAAATAGCAAATGTGTTTAATTACTATTAAATAATTCCTATCTAGTTTTATACCATGACAAAACATACAGTGGAGATGTAATGGAACTATTATTCTAAGATAAGTCAGATGGTTGTGAATATGAACCTAGTAATGCTAGATTTTTCCTTTACCTGTGATCTAATTTTACATCCTTGGAAGTCAGTGATTAATGGTTTTAGGATTCTTTGACTTTGGGTAACTTAGAATTGAGCTTGAATTTTCTGATGTATATAAATAAAATCATAATTTTCCTACTTTACTTGATATATCAAAACCTTTTCCTTATTGAATAAACCTTAGGGACACAGAAGCGAGAATTTAGGATGATTCAACTTCATTTAAGACATAAACTATTTTTAGACATAGAGATATTTGATTTGGCCAACCATAAAACAATACAGACATGTTTTGCTGTGGTGCTTGATCTATTTGGGGCTGGAAAAAAATTTAGCAATGTAACTGTGGTGTTCTGCTGAAAAATCTGGATTGTTTTCCGATGTGAGATAGTATCCGTATATGTGCTGTGTAATGCTGGAGTAAGTATCAGTTTATATCTTCAGTCAGGGATTTTCTACTTTACTGTTACAATGAGCTTTCTCTAAGTGCTGCTTAATGGTGAATTACAGATTAGGTAATTTAATTTCTGGCAGTACAGCTACGTTCTGTATAGGCTCAAGAGCTCAAGATGCGTTTACTTCTTGTACTGAACGCTGGTTGGGAGTTAAGGTCTTCTGTTCCCAGTACAATATGAAAAGCATAGGAATGGTCATCACACCGAATGTACTGATAGAAGAAAAGAGTTTTTGTCATAGTACAATTTCTATTTAGTAGTTTGTAAATATTATTTCTTAGTCTGGAAATAGACTGCATGTGTGAGAGCCTCTTTTCTCAGAAGCCAAATTCTCAGAAATCCCAGACAGAGTCCAAAGAATTGTAGAAATGTAGTCATTTGAGTCTTTTAAGGGAAAGCACATGGTCGCATTTTCAATCTTTTAATTTTCTTAAGTAATTGCATTGTCGAATGATATTTTAAACAATTGAGATCTATCACACTAGATAAAGCATCCATTTGAATTCCAGTTCTTCTTAAAAGACATATTTAGTATTGAATACCAAGCAGACATTGGATAGACTACAGAATCTGATGTGGTAGTAAGAGCCTCTAGAAGCTATCTTTGCACATATTAGTGCCTTTGGAACATGACTTTTTATGCAGACGATTTTTACTTACTTAGGTCTTTGTGTACACAAGCTGTGATATAGGCTACTTGCCTAATATGAATTTAAATTTTGAATGAATCTCTGAATTCAGAGGCTAAGCTTATTCATGTGACCAATTTTTATTTTTACAAAGTTCTAGATGGCTTCAACTAGTAGATACATGATCAGTATTTATCAAATAATTTCAGTCTATTGTATTTTAGGTATTGTTTAACCTTTCAGAAGTACAGTGAAAACTTTTTATTTTATAAATGTTTTATTCTAGTTCCCTTTGTATGCTGCTTTCTCTCTAGGAACTTTATTAAATAAGAAAACTAGATTGGTTCCTCTGTCTAATTGTAAAAGGCAATATTTCTTTGTCTTCATTTCATATGTGTAATTCTGGCAAATGTGCAGTTCTGTTTTGTCCATATACTAGTACTGTATATACTTCTGAATTGAAGTGCACACTAAGATCATGAATTTTGTATTTTCTTAGTGTTGGTGACTATAAAACACTTTAAACTGGAACCTCAGAGGAATTGGTTTGGACTTCCAATTAAAAATTCTTGAGAACGTACACAGAAATACATTTGTTCTATATTTTCCAGATTTACTTTTAATTAATTTTCCTATGTAGTCAATCATGCTTATTTGCACTTTTGAGCTGCATGGGCCCAAATTGGACTTGGGGCTCCTTTGTAAAATTCTTTAGAATTGTGAAAGATATCTCCTGCATTAAAGATCTCAGACTATGAATCAAAAGAGAGAATTAGAGTCTTAATGATGAGGAATGAAACAGATTATTTTTTTTCCTTCATTTGTTTGTTTTTTTGCAAGTGGGACTTATAAACACATTTCACGTTACTCTATGTCCACATGCAAGTCAAACAAGCTACAGCCACTGAACTTCTACGCATTGTTTGGCTACAGATTCATAATTTAAAAGAAGCCAAGAACAAGCTAATGCTGTTTTTAAAACTATTGCATGCAAAGGAAAACCAAAAAAAGTACAATAAGAGCAAGCTGATTTATAAGTAGATGTACGTAGACCACCTTTTAAAAATATTTACTCTTTTCTACTTCTTTTAAAATAATGTCTATGTAAAGACTAACAGAAGGTGGCTTTTGAGGACTTTTTCTATCTGGAAAATTTTTTTAGCTGTTACTGGATAAAATTTCTACTTGCAGAGGAGGTGTGGAGCGATACATACTAGTTGCAATAGTAGTCACAGAAGCGAATATTGGTTTTTAGGTTTTAAGAGAGAATGTACAGTGTGCTCCTGAGAGCAGCTTCCTCCTGCCCTTTTAGTATAGTTCTAGTAAACTAAGGGGAAGATTCTGTCAAGCATGTCTATTTTTATTAAATATCTAATCTTAGTAGAATGATGTGGTTTTACAGCTCGACATCTGCTGCTATTTACTCAAGGACTGTGAAGATCTGGATGATGATCTCGGGAAATACACTAGCACTAAACAGAACCCCTGCTCACTTTAAAATAGATGATTAATCATTGCTGTATGGATAGCCAGTGAGTGCAGTACTTATCTTCTAACTTTCAAAAGCACTTCAGTTTCTTTGTATCTGTTGTCATTTTTCTGTTAGTTACTTCCCCAATGAATATTTTGTGATTCTTGGCGAAATGGGAGATTCTGGTAAGGTTTTCCCTTTCCTAAGCTTTAACCTTCTGTCATGGTTTAAACCTAGCTGGTAACTCAGTACCATGCTTATCTGTTCACTCCCTTCTGCCACCTCAGGTGGGAGGGGGAGGAGAATCAAAGTAATGTAAAACCTGTGGGTTAAGAACAGTTTAAGAACTAAAGTACAATATACTAGTAATAATAATGATAAAGGAAATAACAAGGGAAGAAAATATAAAATCAAAAAGAGGAAAAGGGGAAAAAAACCCCAATAAATGCAAGTGATGCACAATACAATTGTTCACCATCCACTGACTGATACCCAGCCTGACCTGAGCAGCAGTCTGGCCCTTATGGGTAACTCCCCCTAGTTTCCATACTGAGCATCAAGTGCTGTGGTATGGAATGTCCCTTTGGCTAGTCGAGATCAGGTGTCCTGTCTCTGCTTCCTCACAGATTCTTCTGCCCCTCCCCACTGGGTAGGCAGGAGACTTAAAAGTCATTGATCAGAGTAAGCAATTTAACTTGTTACTTAGCAACAGCTACAACATTGATGTGTTATGAGCATTGTTCTCAGATTAAAGCCAAAGCCAGCACTGCACCAGCTACTAGGAAGAAAATTATCCCAGCCGAAACCAGGATACCTTGTGAATTCAGAGCTCTGTGTAATGGTTTCAAACTTCTATTACGACAGCCGTGCTCTAGGATAAGGATTCCCTCCTCTGTTTCCATATTGTATTTTATACCAATCTTTCACTCATTTTTATAAATGCTATATTTTGACCTTAAGTCAGTTCTAAAGAAGAGACTCTTCTGACTGAGACCTTATTTCAGCTGCTGAATAGGGACACTTTTTCCATCTTGAAACAGAAAAATGTGTGAGACATCCAACAGCACTGTGAAAACATTGCAGAGATAAGTCACTTCAGTTTTGCTAAGAAGTAAACTGACAAGGTCATAATGTGTAGAATTTGTACTTATTCTCTCAAGATACAATAACACTAAAAACAGTCTAAAATAACAGAATTCCAGCACTGTGAGCTGGGTTTGTTTGGATTAAGTATGAGACTTGGCTGAATAAGGAAAACACTGTTGAGTGTTTTCGGAAAATCTTTTCTGTCAGTTCCATAAAATGGCTCAATTTATATATATTAAAAAATAAATATATACGTACACTTCATTAATTGTGTCATTATTAGGGGAGACTTTCAGAACTGCATCATTTATAGAATAAATGTAGTGCAATGAAAAATAGTTCTGCTGCCTATTGGAATTTATAGCCTGAGCTGGGCTAGCCAGTTGAGCTAACCAATATGTATTACTTCAAATCAGTATTAAGAATGTTATCTAAAGACATCTAATCTTTTTTTTTGTGGAATTATTGATCTTTTCTGCCCTTAGCTGAACTGTCAAAAGAGGTTCAGTGACCTAGCTTGAATTATTTAATGTTATGGCTTTAGGGATTTCAAAGGAAATTGTTCACACTTCGTAGTAATAGCTGCAACTAACATGCTTAATGCTGCAGTACATGGTGAGAGTCATTATACCAGATGCTAGTCTACATAATTTCCAGGTCAATATCTGTTAGACAGAATTCACTTGTAAGTGTAAATTCTGCTTTCTGTCCAAACAACCCAGTCATATTTACTATAGTGCTATAGGATGCAAATCCTATGCAACTCCTACACTAATTAGATTGGATGAGACACAAACCCATTCAGCTTGTACTTCCTGTTGCTACTAAATATAAAAGATGGATTTTATGGAAAAGGCTCATGACCTTAAAAATGCTTGAAGGGCTTACTTTGCATGTAAATAGTTTGCATTTATGCAAGGAGTAAACAACTTAGAATAATTTTCTCTAAACATTAAAACTGCATTGATTTTTCTACCTTTAGCCATTAGATTGATCAAATTTACTGCTGAAAAAAGAGCACCTACAAAATCCTAAATATATATCATAGAGGAGTATTAAAGTAGTAGCTCTATTGATTTTTTGTTTCTTTCCTCAGCTTCCCAAGTCTCCAATTTCCTATTTTATGTCATCTTGTCTGAACTAACAGATTTATAAACCACCCCCTTGAACAGTAAAACCATTTGCCATTTGGTGGAACTGGCTGACATTTCATTTTTGCTGTGCAGATTGCAGATAATGTTGACATTATTTCGCTGAGCTCTATAGTACATCATTAACATACTGCTCATGACTGAATCTGAAATGCTTTCACTCTTGCAGTGTAATAACCTGCATTTTAGCTGTTAAAGAAATGATGTAGATTTTGCTGAGAGAAAATAATATTACAGCATAGTAAAATAGAAATTGCACTGAAGTAGCAAAATACAATACTTAAGTATATGTTCAAAGTGAAGGAAGAAAACGCCATAGATGATGTGTTTACTCCTGATATCTACAAATCTTGCATAGGAATGAGCAGTATTCATGAAATAGGCTTAAGCCCAGACTATATCAGCACTGTAGCAATGCAGGTCTTGTAAATCAGAGGCATATAGATTCCTGCTTGTATCACATGAAAATTAAAATTCATTTAAAGTTGGAGATATAATCCCATTCTTGCCCATACATGATTATTTCTGCTGAAAAAGAAACCAGCTAGCAGGATAACGAAGTAGTCTGGAATGACCAATAGCACTGAAATTCTAGGCATGTTTTCATCAAGTTGGCAGACAATTATAAATTAATTTATTTTTGTAACGTTTTAAGATCTACATCTATAGATTTCTTTGTAAATCAGGCATTGACCTTGAAAGTTGTACTTTACCTGCTGTTGAGAGACAGAATGTGTGTAGGGAAAATACGGAACTGATTTTAAATTGTCTGTCAGCCTGAAAAACACCTCCAGGATTAATCATTAGCATTACCTATGATCTTAAGCAAATTTCTTATGTGTTTATCTCTGCCTTCTTGATGGTTGTTCTTCATAGCTTTGATTAGGTATGTTTTGCCAGACAGTGAGTTTTTTGTTTCTGTAACATATTATGGATTGTATGATGTTATCCTTCTCCATGTTAAATTGCAACTTTAGCTACATTGAGACTAATTGGCAACAATTAAGATTACATTTAACAGTTAAGAGGTTTCTTATTGTCATTAGAGGTGACAGTATGTCATCTTGCTTGATTAATAGCTTTTCAACTGCATGCTCCACGCACATAAATACTTCCACTGACCTACCAGGTGTACAGTTTTAAAAATACAGGATGCAAACAACCATCTACATGTGAGTCTTTCCAAGGCAGACTAATAATTCAGTTTCTTTTAGTTAAATAGATAAACTTTTCTTTAAATATATAAACATACAAGATGGATTCTTCCTCAAAAGGAAATCTTTCTTCTGTATTGAACCCTGATCTGAGAAAAATCAATGGGAAGAAATTAAACTCCACTGGGGGATGGAGAATGAGGGTTGTGACCAGTTCACAGCAGTTTCTTTCTGCTGTTCCTTCTTCCTCTCACTTTTCCCTTGCTCCAGTGTGGGAGCACAAACTGCTTCTGTGTGGATCCTCCACAGGCCACAGCTGTTTTGTGAATATACACCTGCTTTTGGAATGTGGGCTGCAGCAGACTGCAACAGTGTGGGTATCTCTTTCACCATGGTCCTCCGAGGGCTGCAGGAAAATCTCTGCTCTGGCACCTGGAGAATCTCCTCCCTTCCTTTTGCTCTCACCTTGGTGTAAACAGGGTGGTTTCTCTCAGGTTTTGCCTGTTTGGTTGTTCCCTCCCTAGCCTTTCTCCCTCTTCCCCTCCTTCCTCCACCCCTGCCCCCCTCCTCCCAGCATCTAAGCACAGATCCGTAATACAGTTGTAGTGTAAATACACTGATAAAATACTGATTTCTCTATCAGTTGCATGTAGAGTAAAATTTCCACACATCTCAATGAGTTCAGCAGCAGCTGTTTATTTCCTGCTGCATATGTAGATGAATTAGTAGTTGCCAGGAGACAAAAAGCTTTTTCACTATTTACAAAGTATATGCTGTGCAGAATAAGAAACAAACATTGCCTTAGGTGACATTCTTTGCTACTAAGAACAAGTGCTATCTAAACCAAAATTATTTTATTTCAGTTCTACAATGAAAAATATGAAATAATTAGACTTTATTTTTCAATAAATTTGTACTTTTTCCATGGAGTTTGGTATTTCTCTTCTTTATTAATCTTAACTTGGAAAACTAGATTGAGAAGTATTTGTTCCCCTTCGCTCAGTAGTTTCTCACTTTTGAAAATATGTTTCTGAAGGTATTTTCAAGATAGAAAAGAATTTTAGGATTTTTTTAAATATTAATTTTGTACAGGTAAAACTAATACTGAATATGAACCAAAGCAGTAGATCTGAGCTGTCTGAATTTTTCTTTTTAGCCTTCTATCCAAACAAAAACTTTTTTCCCAAATGTTTTCTGGTTTCTGCTTTTAAGAAGCTTCAGCATCTGTAAAACATATTGCCTGTCTCTCATGATACCCCACTTGGAGTACTGTGTGCACTTCTGCTGTCCTCTACATAAGAAGGACATGGAACTGTTGGAGCAAGTCCAGAGGAGGGCCACGAGGACAATAAGGGGGCTCGAGCACCTCCCGTACAAAGACAGCCTGAGAATGATAGAAATGCTCAGCCTGGAGAAGAGAAGGTTGCATGGAGACCTCAGAGCAGCCTTTCAGTGTCTGAAGGGAGAGCCTAAGGTTGCTGGAGAGGGAGTCTTCATCAGGGACTGTAGCAATAGGACAAGAGGTAATAGGTTTAAGCTTAAACAGGGGGCATTCAGGTTATAGATATAAGGAAGAAGCTCTTTACTGTTAGGGTGGTGAGGCACTGGAATGGGTTGCCCAGGGAAGTTGTAAACGCTCCATCCCTGGCAGTGTTCAAGGCCAGGTTGGACAGAGCCCTAGGTGACATGGTTTAGTGTAAGGTGTGCCTGCTTATGGCAGGG